>OZ026519.1:20453537-20516061 GCA_964019695.1 Loripinus fragilis | reverse complement strand
CAGCTCCCTAAAAGTGTTTTGTCTTGCTCCACAAATCCCTTCACCCCAAAAATATAAGCCAATTTTCCCTAAAATTTATTTTTCTCTCCTTCACATACTAGTCCGGCAGAATTCGGGCCAATTTTAGGAGGACCTGGAACTTGATTTTAAACTTTTTTTCTTTGCGGATTCTGGTAGAGTATACATTGTCCTTGAAGAATTCGAGTGAAACCACTCTGGCATCATTGAGCGTTTCGATATATCCAAGATGGCGTCCAAGATGGAGGCCAATTATAAGCGAAAACTTTGTGGGAGATTGAAAATTGTCTCAAACCCATCTCTTTCCCCTTAAATTGTTAGTTATGAAGTTGAAATCTATTTGAAGACACAATTAGCTTTTAAAAAAAATAAATAAAATAAGAATGGAGACAAAATGGCCGCCAAAATTGCAGTTTATTACAAAAATAGAAGAATTTTCCCTTAGACTGGCAAACGCCAGGGATTTGCATGCTTAATGCTACTAAATGCTACTTTCATTGATTCTGAGTTGCAGACATGCAACTGATGCATCACTCAGAATTTGATATATTCAAGATGGAGTGCAGGATAATAGCTGAAAAGTTTAACGAACCAGTAACCATCCCTCTTCCATCTGCATTTGGCTAGTCAAGTGTTGGTTGCATTGGCAACGGACTAGCAGGCATGGCCTATAGTGTGGCACCATACCAACAGACATTGGTGTTCTTGCGATACAACATCAGCAGGCATTGCCTATAGTTAGCCAACACACCAGAAGGCATAGCCTACAGTGAGGCACCACACTAGAAGGCATGTCCTGTAGTGAGCCACCACACACATAGGCATAGCTGATAGTGAGGTACCACACCAAAAGGCATGACGTATAACGAAGCACCACACCAGCAGACATGGCTGATAGTGAAGCACAACACTAGAATCCATGGCCTTTATTGAGACACCACATAAGCAGGCATGGTCGATAGTGAGACCCCACGCCAGCAGGCATTGCTGATAGTAAGACACCACACAAACAGGCAGGGTCAATAGTGAAACACCACACCAGCAGGCACGACTGATAGTGAGACACCACACCAGCAGGTATGTCAGCTAGAGAAGCAGAATGCCAGCAGAGATGCAAGATTGAATTTCAAAAGCTTGAACGGCATGCTGACTGAGTGGCAACTGTCCAGCAAGTACCCATCTTGCAGCAGCATTCAACCAGAAGGCATGTTTCAACAGCGGCGGTGTTTGTGGCAATAACACCAGGTCAGCAGACATATATGTTGCAGCTGCAGCGACATAGCAATTTTTTACATGGCATGTATTTTGAATTAACAATGTAGCAGTCTTGGTTGATAATGTTTCACAGTGTTAGTTGACATGTCTCAATGGAAGGGCATCAGTCAAGTAGCTATTATCTTTGATTTTCAATAGACCAGGAGGCATGTCTGATTGAATTGTACCTATTCCGTAGGCATATCTGTTGAAGTTTCACTAAACAACGGCAATGTAATGCCACAAGCTCATAATACCAGACATCCCCACCATCACACGTGTTTGATTATGTGGCATTGAATCAGCACACATGCCATTTAATGAGACTCAGGGCCAGCAGTAATGTATGTTACGATTGCACTCATCTAACAGGAAAGCTATGTTTTGTTACACTGGATCAGCAATCCTGTCTGTTCAAGTCATTTCCGGCCAGTGTGCATGGCTGTTCTACTTTCTCCCAACCAGCAGCCCAGGCATCATTGCCACAGGTCAGCAGACACATTTACTATTACGCATGTTTAAGAATGTGGCACTTGACCAACACACAAGTCTAAAACCAAACAGTTATGTCTGTAACAGCTTCACCAGACTGGCAGGCCGGTTGCAGTACCCCATGTTTTTAAATGTTGACTCATATACAGCAGGCACGTTTGTTGTAGTTGTACCTGAATGCCAGTGGAACGTCGGTTACAATTAAACTCGACCAACATGCATGTCTGTTAGAGTTGCATCTCACCAGCAGATATGTTTGAATAAGTTGCAACCAGACCAGCAGGACTGTACAAACCAGCAGCCAAGATGGTAACAAACATCTGCAGCATGCATATACCTTAACCTGGGGTTGTTTTTTTTTTTTGTTGAAATATGTTCTTAAAAGGGTATCCTTTAGAAGCAAAGACTGCACCACTGAACTGAAACTAGAGTGTGCATATTTCCTGGGCCAGACTAGCTAGTTTCTGCCATTTAGGTGTCATCAGTGACTCTCTAATAGTTTCAAAGTTCCACAATGAAACCCATGATCCCAAAAGACAAGAAAATAAAATCTACACTATAGTCTCCACATGCACTCCACATGTATTTTTTCTTATTTTTTTAAAATTGTATCCATCCTGAACTAGCTGTTTTTTTCCGCATAATGATTCAAAAAAGATTTGTACTTTGACCAAACACTCTGTTACAAAGTTTTCACTGATATTGCCTATTCATGTATACCCTTGCATTTATCACTTCATTTTTTGAGGAAATGTTTTCCAAAAGTAGGAACTTTTATTAGAATGATATGACATAATGGTATTAATAGATCCGGCCAAAAGTGGTCTGGAGAGTGGTGCACAGATTGATGGATACGTTTCCAGAACAAAAACAAAAATATTTGCATTACAAAAATAAGATTTTGTAATTTTTTTCTGTGCAGTGTATCATAGCAAAAAAACATGAGATTCCACAGCCAGATAATGCTGCCATCTTCGACGTCATCTTAAATATTTTACAACATTTAAAAAGCAACAATAACATGCCAGTCAAATTCTCCAAATACAACCGAAAATGATCAGAAAATAGTTACTTACTAAAATATGATTTTAGTTTGAATTTCGCTTTTAAATAGCGGCCATCTTGGACACCATCTTCAATAATTCAACCTTCTAAATTAAACCAATCCTTCATTTTTTCAATTGTAATATAAGGCCTACAAACATCCATATAAAGTCAAAATTAAAATGCTTTATATCGAGATTATTTTTGTGATCAGATAGGTCTTTTGAAGCTAACTGACGGCCATCTTGGATGCCAACTGATGGCCATCTTGGACGCCATCTTTAAATTTTTACCTTCTGAATCAAAACCATATTCTAATTTAATCGTTTGTATCATTTAGCCCCTAAGCATCCATAACAAAGTCAAAATTAAAGTGTTTTATCGAGTGAGTTGGTCATATATGTCTTAGAAGCCTAAATGACGGCAATCTTGGGCGCTATCTTTAATATTTCAACCTTTTGAATCAAAATAATGTTCCATTTTAATTGGATGTAACATTAAGCCTCTTAAACAGTGATAAAAAGTCAAATTAAAATTATTTTGATCGAGTATGTTGGTCATATATGACTTAAGAGCCTAATTGACGGCCATTTTGGACGCCATCTTGAATATTTCAAAACGCTCAATGATGCCAGAGTGGCATCAATTGGATTCATCAAGTACAATGCCTCAACAACAAGAATCAATAAAAAAAAACACTTTAAAATCAAGATCCAGGTCATTCTGGTTTTCTACCGGACTATACTTAAAAACTATGAAGCTATACACAAGCACATGATTTAATGTTAATTTTTCGTCATACATGTAAAGACAGTGCTAAGCCATAGAATACATGACATATACTTATTTCAATGTAAAGCTAAACGTATGGGGCCATCCTTAAAAAGCTATTGCTGTACCTGGTAGAGTATAGGTATGGAGGAATCCTCTCTAGATTCTTTTTTCTTAAATTAGGGAAAGGCCATTTGTTTTCCTGGTAGGTGTGTGTGGGTGGGTGGGGGGCTGGGGGTTTTCTAGCAGCTTAAACTAGATTTTTTAAAACAAACAGAAAGCATTTATTTTTTGTAACCGTAGAAAGTCTTTTTTACAGTTGCTATCAGCCCTATAGTATATATATGTAACAGCATTCCTCAAAGTTTTAATAAAAATTAGCTAGTTAGAGCTCTATAGAGAGCTCGTATGTAGCCCTGTAAGGATGTGGATTGACACTTGTGCTAGGGGTCCGGGGGCATGCTCCCCCTGAAATATTTTGAAAAAAATGGTGCAATCATGTGCATTCTGGGCGTTCCAAAGTACGGTATAATCAACCTGAAAATCAACAACTTTAAGGATAATTAATCATCAACAACAACAAATATTATTCGCCATAGGCTATTGTTCTCTTCAATCAATCCAGATGTGCATTTAAATAAACAATAAGATTTTAATAAGAGGGGTCTGGGGCAGTCCCCAGAAGCCAAAGAATGTTTTAAAAAGCCAATCAAAATGGAGGCTTTTCCTTTAAGGTGAGGTTTTTCAAATTTATATTTTACTTTTTGCCAGGGCTCCCTAAATCCCCCAAATTATCAACTTGCTCCCCATATTCCCTCAAATAACTACCAGTTGAAAAGATATAGCCATTCTTCCCAGATCCCCGAAACCCCTGGGGCCCCAATAAAAGTTAATTTTCTTCCTAACCACCATTTCAATATTGACAAAACTTTCAGGATACTAAGGTATTACCATATTACTTCATTTGAAAGCAAAGTGGTACTTTCATTTGTGCCCACGCATGGATTTTCTTCAAACTTTGCATATTAATAACTCATTATATACGAACTATGAAAATGTATTTATCGAATTAAATAGTTAAGAATAAGACTTAGGAAGCAACCCTGACGTACTCCACCTTTGAGGCGGTACCTGTCTCTAAATTTCCATGTCCTAAATCTATAGTTTTGTTTATTTATATGATTTGTCATCTACATTGAATCCAAAATATCATAGACATTATTTTAATACCACGAAACTATTTGGATAAATTATGGTTTACGTTTTCAGAAGAAGTGATTGTAAAATTTCAATATTTTTTTTTCAAAAATTTACAACACATTCAACATTCAATTCGAAAAATGGATATGTTATAGTCTTTGTCAAGATATCATATTATCACAAAAACATGCCGTATATATACTTCTGATCTGAGCCAAATATAATGAAAATCCAAAATCGGTAACTTTGTCATTTCCTACCTCTTATGAATATAGGTCAGTTTTATCAAAATTAATTATTTAGATCAAATGAACCAATAATTGGACATAAGGAGGTTGTTTTTAATCTACTTCCACTTTTCTTAAAGAAACATATGTTAAGACAATTTTAAATGATTCAATGGTAAGAAATGCCGAAGGTCATGGCCCTGTACACATGTGTCATGGCACTATGAGGCAAAGACAATGTGTATCACTTCCTCAAGTCCTGCATGATATTGTTTAAGAAAAATAATACTCTAACAATAAACATGTGAAAACAAGAAGACTAAATATTTCCTTTACATCCCAACTAAACTAGAGGAACCACATTTTGGTGCTGTGACTAGGATAACGTGTAACAGAGTCTTATCAAAGGTATCATAAAACAGTGTTCTACATGAATAAGTGAGGTCCAGAAAGAAAAAAAGTAAGTGAGTATGATCAGGAAATACCACAATCACAAACTGCAGACAACCCGTGGCACCGCGAGGAAGAGCCGCTCAATCATCACAAGACACCAGGAAGACAATTTAAGCAAAGCAACCAGCTCTCTCTTCCCCATCAAGATGATTGCAATACTAGAATGGACATAAAGTAACGTACAACAAAAGATAGAACAGTTACAGACTCCCACAATGGGAGTAACAATAAACAAAAAGTCAACAACAACAGAACCACCGCCTTAGAACAGACAGCAGCCTAAGCCACCGGGGGGCTTAAATGCATTTTACTGATACCAAATCTTCGCCCTAGATTCTGCAGTTGTTGAAGTACAAGAAATGTTCAGCTCGCATGGAGGCCATCTAACTAATGCAATGTATCATCATGGAAAACACTCTCCCTAGAATATACAGCCAGCTAAAGTATAAATGTTGCTATTTGATGGAAATCAGCTTTAGTTTCAAAAAACAGAATGAACAGAGAAGATTTAAGCATTAAAATAGCAATACCTTTGAAGCCAAGAGTTATCTGTGACCAAAATGGTTAATTTTAACCAATAGGTTTGACAGGGGGGTATTTTTGTGAAGCAGGTTTATTAATGAGTCTTACAATTATAAAATCATAGATATAAGGCTCTTCTCCTATATGAACTGACTTGTCATAAGGTTTCTCTTCTGTATGAATTAAAATTCTTAATAATGTTACATATTGAGTGTAACATTCGCTAGATGTAGTTTTAATGTTAGAAACTAGATGTGTTAAGTACAGGTGTCAACATATTGTATCATTTTGGCTAATATTATTGCGTAAGCACTCCATTAAATAAGAATTGTGGCACTTAATATCAAAGAATATTGTTGTTGTTTTTTTTCAATCCATAATAGGGGAAAACACTGAACATATCAACTTCTACCAATAAACATACTAGCATGATGATTCAAACTAAGCAAGTATTCAAGCATGTTTTACACTGAAACATAATTATTGTATTTTTTTACATTTCGATGAATTAGGGCCATGTGTTTACATCAAGTTAAAAAATATGTTACCGGTCCTTGAATTTCATGAAATTTGGTCTACATATCCTTAACATATATGGATAGCTTATATGTTGAAATGGTATCTTGACAAAGACCGCAACCTGTAAAAATGTTTATTCCAAATTTGACTGAATACAAAATATACAGTCGTAAATTGGGGTACCATGCTATAAAAATGAATACCCACCCAATATCCTAATACATACAAAGCCATTTTAAGTAACAGCGAACTTATCAATGATATAGCTATTTAATAAAACAGTTCTCCGCCCGTTACATGATATGTCAATTGGGGGCATATGTTCCATATGCATTAATTAAACGCGGAACCAGTCTTGGGATACCCGGTTATTTTCGGAAATTGATCATAAAGGAATTCCTTTTATTTATAGCCGCACGCTGATTGGCGGAAAATTATTTCCCGCCAGGTGTTCTATCGCTTTGTTTAGAATACTTGCATTATTAGTACATCGCTAAGATCAGCCGTCTGTCGAAACTCTGTTGGGAAAAATCACTCCCCATGACCCCACAGATTTTGAGGGAAATCTATACCTTTTTTATATGTTTTTATAAGTCTGACGATATAACATTTTGGTGTTTGTGCTTATTCATGTTCTTTCTAATGGCCAGAAAATCCAATATTGTCCCTAATTCAGTTGAAGATTTTGATCCCAGTAAACAGCTGATCAGACAAGATGTCAAAGTTTTTCAGGATGTTTTAGTTGTTTTAATTAAGTGGTCCAAAACTAACCAATTTGGTTCTAGGCTTTTACAAGTGCCATTAGTGGCAATACCTGAGTCTATACTATGTCCTGTGATGGCCTTTAAAAACATGATCAGAGATACGCCAGCCTCGGTTCATGATCCTGTCTTTGACAGAAGAACTGACAAGGGCAGGATAAAGCCTTTACTATATAAGCACCTACAGGAAAAAATCAAAAACTTGATAAACAAGACTGGGAGGGATCCCCAGCTGTACTCATCACAGTTTTCGTAGGGGAGGTTGCACATGGGCCTTCAAGGCTGGAGTTCCTACTGATCTCATTCAACACCACGGGGACTGGTTATCTGATTGTTACAAAAGAGACTTGGCCTTTGATTTTAAGGAGAAGTTATCAGTTAGTGAAGCAATGGCCAGGAAAATAATTTTCTTAGACTGATGCTAAGGTAGTACATGTAGTTTTAAGTTTGTATATAAGATAATTAAGAGTTTTAACTTCCTTTCCTCATTTATTTCTTTCAGAGGCAAGTGAAGTAAAAGTCCACATCATATCAGATTCTATCGCCAATTATGTAGAGGGTATACGGCATGCAGAAGTTAAAGCGTTTCCAAGTATAAATATTAATCAACTTGCTTACAAGATTGATAAGGGACATTCAGTTTTGGACAAACCAATAGCCATTTTTCATGTCGGCACGAACAATATTGAGACAATGGAGTCAGGAGCTATATTAAGTGCCTTTGATAATTTAATTACCTCTATCAGGCAAAAAAGTGCTACCTTAATTGTAATTTCAAGCATTCCTCCCAGGCCCTAGGATCATGCCTCATACGGCGACCGAGTAAAGCTAGTTAATAAGGGTCTGGTTAAGCTGAGTAAAGACCGTAGAGTGCGCCTTCTACATACTTATAGGCCATTTCTAAAGAATCGCTTGCCGATACGTGAATTATTTGCGATCAACGATCAAGGTCTCCATCTGAATACAGAGGGGACCAGAAGGTTAAGGCAGTTCTTTATCAACTCAGTTGCACACCTATTAAAAGAGCTATAGCTTTATTAGCCAGGAACAGGTTGCCCTTTCTTTGCCGATTCGCTAATGCTTAACCGGGGCAGATTCTTCTCTGAGAGGCAGGCCAGTTGTTTGGGGAAGTATGTTATTCCACGAGACTAAAGTTGGTATGAGTTGGTATGTGATAACTCTCCCAGCTTGGGTCGACCTTGGATTGGCATTCTGTTCCTGTCTAATTAAAATTCTAAATTCAGAATGAGTTGATCATAGGGTTTGCATTTAAGTCACGTTCGGTTAAAGTAAAGTTTTTTTGTGTGTGATTGTAATGAGGTACTATGATAAATTTTCAAATATTGTTTTTACAGAACAGAAGCATTTATAGTAAAATACCTATTCGTAAGTAAGAATTATGTTTTGCCGCCTACGGGAACTTCTACCCAGCGAGAGAGTGATCTCATTGCTTCGGGGCAGCCTGGCAGTTGCATTCAACCTGAATTGTTGCTGTTAGTTTGTCTCGAGGGTCAGTGGGCCATGCTCTGGCTTGTGGAGGTTTTCTGCTTGTTGCTGTCTTGCTTTGCTAGTTAATTAATGCTTGCTTTTGCCTTGGCTTGCTAGTTTGTGCTTCTAGTTTTGTTCCTTTTTAATGACCCCCCTTCCCCTTACATTCAATCTACTTTTTTTCATCATTTTGCCCTTGCTTGGCGGTACCTTCGGTTTGGCGGTATTTTCTCCAGCTTAAAGTCGGGGAAAACATGGCTTAAGGGATATCTTGAGTATGCACATTTCAAATTCTTAGTGAGTCAAAGGTCAGTGAACCTTAGTTGCATTCGGATTCTCATTGCCAATGTATATAGTGTAAATATGCTTAACTGAAGGTCCGGCAAACAATAAAACTTTTAAACTGTTATGTGGCTTTTCTTCGCTAAGGGAAAAATGCTCGCAGTCGCAAACCTTCAGTCAACCTTCAGCACAATGACTCAATATAAACTTCTGTATATCTAGTGCAACTGTCAAATATAGCTAACAACCTCGACTGACACGGGAAGGTGTGTTGATTCAAGTTGAATCTTCTTGGTTAACAACAAACTGTTTGGTGTCAGCATAATCAGAACTGAGCAGTCTGTGTAGTGCAGGTTGGCTGTGGTGGGCACAGACTACCTCTAACATTACAAAGGTCAGAACTATTCCACTTCAGTTGAAGCTTAGTCCGACAGGAAATTGTCACAATCATGGCAAGTTTAATTGGGGGCATATGTTCCATATGCATTAATTAAACGCGGAACCAGTCTGGGGATACCCGGTTATTTTCGGAAATTGATCATAAAGGAATTCCTTTTATCTATAGCCGCACGCTGATTGGCGGAAAATTATTTCCCGCCAGGTGTTCTATCGCTTTGTTTAGAATACTTGCATTATATATTAGTACATCGCTGAGATCAGCCGTCTGTCGAAACTTTGTTGGGGAAAATTTTTACCCACCCAAACCCACTCCTTTTATTTTTGTTTTGTTTCTGTGTCAAAATGTCTTTGATATCCGTAAGTATAATTGACAATGACAATTAATGTCACTTGTTATTGTAAATGACAATGACAATAAATGTCATATGTTAGTTAGTAGGTTTAAGCGGTATTTTCTCCAGCTTAAAGTTGGGGAAAACATGGCTTAAGGGATATCTTGAGTATGCACATTTCAAATTCTTAGTGAGTCAAAGGTCATTGAACCTTAGTTGCATTCGGATTCTCATTGCCAATGTATATAGTGTAAATATGCTTAACTGAAGGTCCGGCAAACAATAAAACTTTTAAACTGTTATGTGGCTTTTCTTCGCTAAGGAAAAAATGCTCGCAGTCGCAAACCTTCAGTCAACCTTCAGCACAATGACTCAATATATACTTCTGTATATTTAGTGCAACTGTTAAATATAGTTAACAACCTCGACTGACACGGGAAGGTGTGTTGTTTTCAAGTTGAATCTTCTTGGTGAACAACAAACTGTTTGGTGTCAGCATAATCAGAACTGAGCAGTCTGTGTAGTGCAGGTTGGCTGTGGTGGGCACAGACTACCTCTGACATTACAAAGGTCAGAACTATTCCACTTCAGTTGAAGCTTAGTCCGACAGGAAATTGTCACAATCATGGCAAGTTTAATTGGGGGCATATGTTCCATATGCATTAATTAAACGCGGAACCAGTCTGGGGATACCCGGTTATTTTCGGAAATTGATCATAAAGGAATTCCTTTTATCTATAGCCGCACGCTGATTGGCGGAAAATTATTTCCCGCCAGGTGTTCTATCGCTTTGTTTAGAATACTTGCATTATATATTAGTACATCGCTGAGATCAGCCGTCTGTCGAAACTTTGTTGGGGAAAATTTTTACCCACCCAAACCCACTCCTTTTATTTTTGTTTTGTTTCTGTGTCAAAATGTCTTTGATATCCGTAAGTATAATTGACAATGACAATTAATGTCACTTGTTATTGTAAATGACAATGACAATAAATGTCATATGTTAGTTAGTAGGTTTAAGCGGTATTTTCTCCAGCTTAAAGTTGGGGAAAACATGGCTTAAGGGATATCTTGAGTATGCACATTTCAAATTCTTAGTGAGTCAAAGGTCAGTGAACCTTAGTTGCATTCGGATTCTCATTGCCAATGTATATAGTGTAAATATGCTTAACTGAAGGTCCGGCAAACAATAAAACTTTTAAACTGTTATGTGGCTTTTCTTCGCTAAGGAAAAAATGCTCGCAGTCGCAAACCTTCAGTCAACCTTCAGCACAATGACTCAATATATACTTCTGTATATTTAGTGCAACTGTTAAATATAGTTAACAACCTCGACTGACACGGGAAGGTGTGTTGTTTTCAAGTTGAATCTTCTTGGTGAACAACAAACTGTTTGGTGTCAGCATAATCAGAACTGAGCAGTCTGTGTAGTGCAGGTTGGCTGTGGTGGGCACAGACTACCTCTGACATTACAAAGGTCAGAACTATTCCACTTCAGTTGAAGCTTAGTCCGACAGGAAATTGTCACAATCATAGCAAGTTTAATTACTTTTGAAATGATTATAACTGGGTACCCTAAGGTATTATAGTGATATCATTCATGACGTCATAAATTAGCAATGGAATTGCATAAAAACTCAAACGCATCATAAATATTAAAGTTATACCCCAGACAATTAAATAACATAATATTTTCAAAATCCAAGCGTGGGTAGACTCCCATGTTAATTTCCCATACCATGCAAGAGCCCCTTTATAATTTGTTATAACCATGTTGTCGTGTGAGACAACTCGGTAATTTCCCCCTTATGGAAAAGATTCTTTGCCGCAGTGTTGCCACAAGGTTACAGTTGCTTTGTGGCAAAGGAATTCTGTGCCAGAGAACTGTGCCAATCTTTGCCGCTAGTGGCAAGGTTATGGCAAACAACTTTGCCACTAGCGGTAAATTGCCATAACACTGCCAGAAAGTATCAAATTTCAGAAAACTTGCCAATACATTGCCACAAACTTTAATCGTGTCTAATACCTTGCCAGAGGTGTGCCGCAAACTTGGAATTTTATCAGGTGTTTGCCAGAACTTCACCATAAACTTGTATTTATAAAATCCTAATGCCACAGCTTTGCCATAAACTTAGTAAATTCTATTCAACCACCCTGGTTTGCCACAGCATTGCCAAAAACATAGGATTAAGTTGCTTAACTTATATAAACTTGAATACAATGGGCCGACATTGTGCATGTATGACATATACTTAGTGAGCTCTTAAATGAGCTTGAATAAATGGGCATGGCTGACTTTGAATTTAGATTGATTTTCTTTCTTTCTTTTTTTCTTTTCCCCTTTGATTTTATTCTTTACGTCCCATCAACAATCTTTCAATTAAACAGGGATGGGTCTTCCTGTGTTGAACCAGTACTAAGCTAGGATAAATGTGTCTTGCTCAAGGACCACAACGCAGTGACGTCGGTGAGGCTCGAGCCTGCGGCCCCTCAGTCTCGAATCAAGCACTCTACCACTGAGCCACTGCGCTCCCAGATTGATTTTATGATATAATTACTGAATTTTCGGAGGACATAATATATTTAACACAGTTGATTGGTAAGATTCTACGGTATATTGAGTCCAAGACACTTCAGTTTCGCGTTTTCCCCCCATTTTTGATATATAACAGTGGAATTATATTGAAACGGTTATAAAACCGAATGTAAAAAATAAAAAGAATGGACCAATTCTATCAAACGTTTAATGGTATGATTAGTATTGCCTCGAACTCAGTATGCTGGGTCCTATTATTGCAAACCACATTTAATAGTTAGACTGACAAAAATATAGTTATTATAATGCAAGAAAGTGCTCTACCTTAGATTATTCTGACATTGCCCTCACAAATGAAATTTTGAAATCGATGTTTTCTTTTTCAAAATTGTTCCCACATGTATATTTTCTCCTGTTGCTGTACACTTTATCGTGATTAGTGGACACTTCAATTCGTTTAAATTGAACAAGTCCATTTTCAATCTTATGGATGTCTATATTCGGTATATTTACAAATGAGCAAGTACATGTTGCATGTTTCATACTGTGTTCAATCATTTGGCTCAAAGAATTCCATCTGTTCATTAGCCTTCCATGATGTTAAGAGCAATACAACCAATTAGCACTAATAAAATATGGCCAGTCTCTGCAGTAAAACAGCTCTGCATTTTTCCAAGTAATTATTAACTATAGTCTATGCTACAAAATCCATATTTTCATCATAATAAAACGATTGAAGATACATTTTCAAATATTCTAAGTGTTAAGTTCATAAGCAGCTTGTTTTTGACCACAAATAAAATATGTTTGAAAAGAACAAAGAAACACACTAGACAATACCTGGAATTTCAGGTATCAGGTTACAAATTAATCACCATCGAAAAAAATCTAGAAACTACTGATAAAACACACCTGCTCTCAGTGGGTGGAGATCCCACTTAATTAACACTCACAGGGGTAGAGTGTGGTTGGAAAACTAAGAAGTACACATTTATTACGTATCACATTCGAAAACGAGAAAGGCTCATGCGCAATCGCTACTCATGAAAAATATGTGTATTTTACTTCCGACTTGTTTCAAAAATGTTGACTGGGACGTAAAACATCAGTATCAACATAATAGTTTTGACCACATGGAGTGCAACTAGTATTTCTTATGCAAAGAGGCACGAGTTCCGTACTTATTTCATAGCGGTAAGGTGGGACAAGACGCTACGCCCATATCAATAATCACGAAGTTTAGCCAAATGTATATTCCATTAGTGATGGCGCAGCATGCGGTTCATAAAACACAACATATACGCTCAATGTTTAACTTGCATAATTGTCTGTATGTTTGATTTAATTCTTGACAAACCAGTCAACATTTTTTCAGTTATGTCGGGACGGGACTTCCTGGGATAAACCAGAACTAAGCAAGGATTAATATTTCATGCTCACGGACACAACGTAGTGACCCTGGCGAGGCTCGAACTCACTCCGTTGCATAATTGATTTTTTTGATTGTCTGATATAAAATCACACTGTAAAATATATTTTTTTACGTTGGATTCCAATTCCCCATCAAGGAAAACACATAATCTCATTACACCTTCGCGCTTAGAATGTATTTGTTCATTTGGCCAGGGCTATATAGGCAAACTACCTAGGCTGGGCGTTCTGTCCAATGTATATGGGCGTTTTGTGTAATGCTCACCACAAAAAAACATGTATATCAATGCACAACATCTATGAAGTGATTCTTGTTTTTCATTTGTAGGTGTTTTGTCTCATAGCTAGGGACACCGCCCCTTTCAATGGGGGGGGGGGGGTCGCCTTTCATCACACAGATTTGTGTCTGCTTTGTCACACCTTTGTGAGAATGATTTTGGAATTATACGCATATGAAGTAGAAGTCTCTCTACATAAGAAATAATAAGAGACAAATCGCTTGAAACACAAGGGACAAAATCTCACAAGGGACCAGCAAAGGCTCCGCTCAGAGATCATCAGACTGCGCGTGTGGCGCAAGCTGATCTGAGCATTTGCTGGTCATACATGCCACATTATTGTAAAACTAACGTCGCGACTCATCTTGAACGTTTCTAAATTATAAACAGTGGGTATTTTCGGTCTGAATGACATTGGACCTTGTAAAGAGTAAACCAGGAGTCAAAAAATGCACCGCCCTAGAAGCTGACCAGAATGTACTTTGTACCGCAGTAGAGTCTTTCATTAACATTCCGCCCCCCCCCCCCCCATCCCCCCACACCCACTGGGCCAAAATTCAGATTTTCGCCACTTGCCTATTACACTGTTTCGGAAACTATTTTGCGTGACCGATGAGATGGCACATGACTGTTTCTGAACTAGCGTGAATATCCCATTTATTTCATGAATGTTGTGCACATCCCTTCGAGACTTCACGAGAACGTTTATTTCCCCGCCACACTCAAAGTGATTAAATTTTATGTTCCACCTGAATCACTTACATTTAACCCACCTAAGCCGAATAGAATGTACCACTCTTATCATTTGGACCAGTCTATTTCCGTTTTAGGTTGGGTATTTTCATTATGATTCAAAATTTAATATACCATAAGCATGATTAGTCAACAAACAGTTAAATGGCATCTGATCTGGGTCTGCACTGTTTGTCGTCCCCCCCCCCCCCAAAAAAAAAAAAAAAAGAACATTAGGCCTACATGCAAGTGTGCCAAATATCAATTACTGAATGGTTGTAGGTATAAACTAGAATGTGTACATGGGGCACGGACGCCCCCGCTGATGCAAAGTTCGTATATTCTCACAAAGCCAAATATTAATTTTTGATGAACAAAGGGCAATAACTCTTGGGGATCGGTGCGATATTCACCATTATCTAATTTGAAAAAGACATTATGGACCAAGTTTCATAAAGTTGTGATCGAAATTGGTAGACTTATAGACCGCACACCGTTCAACCGGCTGCTTTGATGACAGGTTACTAACAATGATGACAGATACGGGATTTTATGTCCCATGAAGGATAGGTTATAATTTTCGGTTGGCAAAATTGTTAGAGAAGTCCTCTGGTACTCTGTGGTAGATGAGTACACTTGTTAGTGTTGCGAGATCCTACAAAAGCAAGCTGAAATTATAGCTCTCACAAATAAAGCCACACTTGATCATCATTTCAGAGGCTTCCCGAGAAAAGTCACAAAAAACGGTTATCTGTTCAAGTTGTGCGTCTCTTCGTCAAAGTCTGCTGTCTGCACTTATATACAATAAAATTTATATCATTCAGCTACATTTCTGCCAAATTTGAAGCCGCAGTTTGATTTTATAAAGTTACTGGAGCCCATCAAAGATGACAGGTAGATGAAAAATGGCTGCCTTTGTCAACAGGTCAATTTTGAAGTGGCTGTCTTTGATGACAGGTTGTGAATTTTAGTGGCTAACATGGATGACAGGTCATACTTCTAGAACGTTAGTTTAAATCAGCATATTTCTTCAGCCTGTGGTCTCAACTAAGAGCATAAATCATCTTCCATATTGTATTTAGGTCAAAATAATCTTATCTGTCATTTGGCTAGCTAATATTGACCATAGGTAAACAGTCTAGATCCAGACCAGAAACTTTAGAAACAGGGTCCATACTGTTTCTTGGAGGATATAGATACAAAAAATAAGCTCAAAATGTACATCTAGATCAGATATCAGTTAGATGACATATGGGCATATCCACTTTTCAGTGAAATCTTGAGTTTTGTTATATCAGTTATTGCACGTTAAGGTTTTAAGGACAGGGTTTGGTTTGAGTTGTGCCACTTCCTGGTCACAGCTCATGTGATCTATGTTCAAAGCAGTACCAGTACCTGGGGCAATATTTCACTTCCCCTATATGAATCAACAGAAAGTTGCGAATCACTGTTACAGGTTGAATGGCAACTCGATCTTTCCTCACAGCAAAATATTTTTAGCCTTGATTATGGTATATGCAAGTTGACATCATGTGATGTTGAAAACTAAACAAGCACGGTGTCTTATTGCGTCTTGGCTGGTATCTTTTGTGTTGTGCCTTGGTGACTAAAGTATTTGTTTTGCAGATTTTTATGATAGACATCCATCAATGGGGTAAATCTAAGGGGTCCTTAAACTCTAAATACAAGGGTGTCTCAATAAGTTACCATCCTGACCTATTTCTAACAGACTGATACAGTCAATATATTCTATGTGTTGGTTAGTTGATAATCTATCGTGACTTCAAGCATGGTCAGTGAGCCAAATAATTTTCTTTCGTCGAATTAGGTTGTAAGGTAAATTTTACTATTTGATAAATATCTTTAGTTTGAAAAATGAAGTATGAGTATATAATATATCGACAGAATGGAAAATTTGTCGCGTACATGATGTATAGAAATGAGAAGATTGCGTAATTTGATACTTAAGTGACCCATGGTTAAGGACGGTGGAGCATAACTATTTTCAGACATGTTGGAAGCTCTCAGATAGTAAAACTTTTTAACAACTGTTTATCTAATATATCAATTAATATGTGAATATAATTATCAATACATTTTTGTCAAAATAGCAAGGAAAACACTGTCTGAATTATCAAATTTTGCAAAATTTAAGTTCTAAGGAATAAAATCACTATTAATTTTGAACACTGGGATTTTATTCAAGAGCAACAAATTTTATTCTAATTTTTAAAGAGAAAATTAATTCTATTGGCCTCAATTATAACTTTGTTTCAAGTAAGTAAAGTAATTTGTCTTTTGAAATGGCTCTTGAACAAAGTAGTGCTGCATATTTCTAAGTTATTTTAGCACATTTTCAAATGCAGTTATATTTTTGTTAAATCATTAGAAAATATATATTTCAAACATAGGATTGAAAAGTATCTTGATAGAGATTGTTTTTTGAAAAGAAAAAGTGATCTATCTTGATGGGAAACAGGGTAGGCTGGTTACTTATTGAATGACCCTTGTATTACAAAATGTGATCCACCATCAAAATCTGTTTAACAAATACTTTGGTTACCAAAGCACAACACGATAGATAACAGTCAAGACGCCAGTAGACACCATGCCTGTTTTTAGCTTTCAACATCACATGGTGTCAACTTATACCATATCAAGGCTGAAAATATTTTGCTGTGTGGAAAGATCAGGATATTATCTGTTGCCATTCAGTCTGTAACAGTGATTCACAACTTTTCGTTGATTTGTATAGGGATGGTGTAATATTGTCCCAGGTACTGGTACTGCATAATAAAATAACATGAGCAATGACCAGGAAGTGGCACAACCCAAACCAAACCCTGTCCTTAAAGCACATATTATGAAATAACTTAATATATTACAAAGATTTCACTGAAAGGTGGATACGCCCTATTGTCATCTAAATGATAGCTGATCTAGATGTACATTTTAGCTTATGTTTTGTATCTATATCCTCTAAGAAACAGTATGGACCCTGTTTCTAAAGTGTCTGGATCTAGACTGTTTACCTATGCTCAATATCAGCTCGCCAAATGACAGATTATGTTGACCTGAATGCAATATGGAAGGTGTTTATGCTCTTAGTTGAGACCACAGGCTGAAGAAATATGTTGAATTAGATTAACTTTCTAGAAGTATGACCCGTCATCCATGTTAGCCACTAAAATTCTTGACCTGTCATCAAAGACAGCCACTTCAAAATTGACCTGTTGACAAAGGCAGCCATTTTTCATCTACCTGTCATCTTTGATGGGCTCCAGTAACTTTATAAAATCAAACTGCGGCTTCAAATTTGGCAGAAATGTAGCTGAATGATAGTAGTTTTATTGTATATAAGCGCAGACAGCAGACTTTGACGGAGAGACGCACAACCTGAACAGATTACCGTTTTTTGTGGCTTTTCTCGGGAAACCTCTGAAATGATGATCAAGTTTGGCTGTGAGTGATATAACGTCAGCTTGTTCCTGTATGATCTCTCAACACTATCAAGTGTACTCATCTACCACAGAGTATCAGAGGACTTCTCTTACAATTTTGCCAAACGGAAATTATAACCTACCCTTCATGGGACATAAAATCCCGTATCTGTCATCATTGTTAGTAACCTGTCATCAAAGCAGCCGGTTGTACGGTGTGGACCGGACACTATCAAAAAACATTCATGAAAAAAGGCCAAGAACTCCCGAATACCATTATCGAATTTGTAAAATACACTATGCTACTATACAATGTAATCAAATAATAAAAAAATACTGGACTTATAGACGGGACACCATCAAAAATGGTGAATTTTCATAATCAAATGGCAAAAACTCCTGAAGACACTGGTGTTATACGGACCATTATAGAACTTGAAGAAGACAATATTTTACTAAACAATATGACCAAGTTTCATAAAGTTCTGATCAAAACTATTCGACTTAGAAAGCGGGCGTTGGGGTGACGCACTGGCAGACGTACGTACAGACAGACGGACAGGTGTAACACTAAATGCCCCAGTGTGCATAAAAATAGTGTTTTTTTTTACAAAAGCCGAGTTTTAGTTCTTAATTTGCTGGCCAGCATCCCTGTCTATAAATTATTACTGAAGAGGCTGCTGCAGTGCATTAATCAGCCCCAGCTGTGCGTGATAATTGTTGATAAGTCTTGGGGAAAAAGTTGGTTTCTTAGCTTTTAAGCTTGTGCACATCATATTTAAGGCAGGAACTCGTTTAATTTTAGACCTCAAAATCGCTGTGTGTGTGTGTGTGTGTGTGTGCGTGCGTGCGTGCGTGCGTGCGTGTGTGTGTGTGTGTGCGTGCGTGCGTATGTGTGTGTGTGCATTAATATAAATATAAACTAGAATACATTCGCAAATCCCCACGCTCTCGAAGAAATCTAATGGTAATTGACCCTTTGACTCCATCCAAAAGTCACCAGTTTGATCGTAGGTTAAAATTGTTTAGTGTATCCTGCTCATCCCCTTTAATTTGATATTCCGCGTGGCCATGTCCAGAAAAATATTTTTTTGACCCCTCCCCAAGGCCCCAGGGGGCGGGGACCCAAAAAATTGTGCGGGTGCATGTGCCATTCGTGTGAGTAACTCAAACACCAAATCTGGTTGGATTTCATAAAAAAAATTGACCCCAACCCCCACGGTACCCCTAAGTCCCACCCCTGGGTATGACCCAGGCGGCCGAATGAAAATCCCGTCTGATATGTTATATATATTTCATTTGTGAGTTTGGTTTTAAAATCTTTGAAATTGACTTTGTAATTCAGATTTAATGATATTTGACCTTTTGACCCCTCCCCAAGGCACCAGGGGGGTGGGGGGGGGGCATAAAAAATGGCGCCGGTGCATGTGCCATTCATGTAAGTAACTCACACACCAAATCTGGTTGAATTTCGGAAAACAAAAAATGACCCCCCCCCCGGTACCCCCAAGTCCCACCCCTGGGGCATGACCCAGGCGGCCAAATGAAAATCCCGTCTGATAGGCTTTATATTTTTCGTGTGTGAGAAGACACACAAAGTTTGGTTTACAATCTTTGAAATTTACTATGTTATTTATGATATTTAATGATATTTGACCATTTGACCCCTCCCTAAGGCCCCAGGGGGTGGGGCAAAAAAAAATGTGCCGTTGCGCGCCCCATTCATGTGAGCAACTCACACACCAAATTTGGTTGGATTTCGTCCAATGGTTTAGGAGGAGATAGCGTGACGGACGGACAGACGGACGGACGGAGGCGATTGCAATATCCCCGACGCTTTTGTTTTATAAAAAAAGCGTGGGGATAACTTCTGGCGCGCCTGCTGCCTGAAATTATTGAGAATCAAAACTCAGATAAAGAGGGTCTATATAACAGAAACTTGAAAACCAAAGAACTGAATGACGAGACGTCACTGTTCGCACAGGTACAGTAAGAAAGTAGATAAACACTCAGACTGTACCCTGATACATGTTATTGCGGCGAGCTTATCGGTATAGTACGGCCGTTTGGCTTTCAGTGACTGAAGATCCAGATCACATTGTACAAATGCACTGTCTGGTATAAATCCCCTTAAACTCCACACCACTTTTCCTGCTTCAAAAGGGGTAGTTAAATTATCAACATGCATTTTGTATGGTGGCTAGATGCAGAAAAACAAAACAAACAAAAATGACTTCAATATTCAATTTCGAAACGTTCTAAAATTTCGAGACGAACACCTAAAAGTACCATCGAAAATACTTTTTAAAGTATTCTAAAAATCGAACACTGCCCTTTTTTAAATAGAGGATTTCTAAAATTACGAACACAAGTTATTTTCGGCGGAAAGTAGATGTCCGTTTATCTGTTAGTCCTCGGACCCAGTGTTATTTTGGGTCCGAGGTTTGTCCCATCTGTTTTCGGTATAATCTTATCGTACAAATATGCGCATGAGTGGTTTTGTCATAAGTAGGCGACATCTGGAAGGTTCCATTCTACTCAGATTGGTAAACTGGCAAGTGGCATTCTTTTTTGCAATGCCGAGCGCGCGACGTTGTACTTTTTGGTCTGAACATAAGTCTGCTTATTGTGCGATACAGACAGGCATGATAAAGCAAGAGCGCATTAAACGCACGGATTTTCGTACATGTAAGGTCAAACATGAATTGGTATCGGCTGTCTACCATGCCTAGTTACATGTACCTGTTTCGTCGGAATCAAGTTCTTCAGTAATGGTCAACTCCTTTGTCCGCCATAAAACAGATGTGACATGCCTCGGGCAAAGCCAGACAGTTTTGTCAGAGGGGTCCAAACTCTGACAGATTTTTTTTAGTTGCTGAGGGGAGAGAGAATCCAAATACCACTAAAAGCGGGCCATCATCGGCCAGCCAGCGAAACGCCATTGTAATGGCGTTTCCCTGGCGGGTTGATGATGGATTAACATTGAATGCTGGCTATGTATAGCTTTGTGATTTTTCAGGGGGATCCAGACCAGTATTGCATAGAACCCTATATTTTTGTGATTTTTCAAGGGAGGGGGGTCCGACTCCCCATGCGCGGATTCCGGAATTTTTGCCAGGGGGGTGGGGTCCAGGCCCGACTGTCAGAAAACAGCTCTGAAGTTTTCTTTTCTTTTTTTTAATCCTCAACTTTAATATTTTACAGTTTTACAGAGGGTGTCCAATGGTTATTTCAAAGAAGACTATACTTTTCCAAGGTTTCAGAGGGAGTCCAACATTTTCCAGGGGGGGGGGGGGGGGGTCCAATGGGGTCCAAATGCTAATTTCTATAGAAACCCATATAACTTGTCATTTTCGAGGGGGGGGTCCGGACCCCTGTCCACCCTCTTGACCCGCTCATGCTCCCTGTCCCCCTCTGGATCCGCGCATGAATTACCGCGAGAAAACTCCCATCTAATGAAGGACTTAGGTAATACACTGTCTAATCAGATCTTTTTTAACATTCGAAATTCATCCGTATAACCACAGTGATACTCAACTGGGTCTTAATATGCTTGTAAATTTGCTAAGTAAGTTTGCCTTTTCACAAAAGGACCTTTTCCCGTGTTGGAGTTTGAGTCGTGAGACATATGCATAAATTCTATATTTGAGCCATCATCTACTCCCCAACTTAACGTATGTCACCCAAGTATAGTGAATGATGTATTTTAAAAGAATTCACGTTTGCGCAGGCTCGTTTGAGTATTTTATAAGTAAATGATTAGGCGCGTTGCTGAATTTCATATAAGGCTTACTTTTTGAGAAAACTTACCTCATCGTCATAAAGGATGAAACCGGTCTCAAATGAAAGCTAAATGCCTCTACTTTAATTTTGATTGGGTCGTACGTTCGAAAATTGGTAGCGTCATATCTTAAAAAGGGGGGATAACTCTATCCTTGCAAAAAAGGAATTATGAAGTACGAATTTCGAATCGATTTTTTGCAGTGTTAAAACATTATTTTTTCATTAATTATTTTATTTTCTAAAATCAAGTTAACTTTTATTGATTTTTAAATCAAATTTGGCTCATTTTCTGCATTTGCAGGTATAGCTAATGAGGGAAAACTCTTACTACCCTATAAAATAGAACATTTCCCTCGATATCGTTTCTAATAATATCGTTATTTTTAGTAAAAATGCGTAAAATTTGATCAATTAGTAGAAACATATAAATTTGCTATTCAAAAACATGATTAACAGCATTCTGACATGCTTGACGGCTCTGAAAATCGCTTGCAAAGTTGCTACCCCCGTGTGAAAAATACTCTGTTTTCGTGCATTTCACCAATAAACTTGATAAACTATTAGGCGCAGTTTCTGAATGCTTTAGAGAAAATTAACCTCATCGTCCGAAAGGATTAAACTAGTCTTCGATTGAAGATATATGTCTATACTTAATTTTTTTTTTGGGGGGTCGCACACTCAGAAATGGGAAGCGTCATATTGAAAAAAGGGAGATAACTTTTTGCTCGCAGAAAACAAAATCACGAAATACGAATTTTAAAAGTATCAAGTAAGGACTTTTTTCTGAAGACAAATGGTCTTACACATTTCTTTAAGGTAACTTGGTATGCTTAATTCGAAAACCAATGTTTGCAAGCTGAGAAATGGCGTCTTATTGAGCTTATTTGCATGTTTTCAAGATGGCCGCCAAAATCATACAGAATCTTACATTGTTGTTGATTCATTGTTTAATGTACCTCGGAATATTTGTGGGGGTTCTGTGTTGGTCTTTGTTTTATTAAGCATCTCTTTGTGTTCTTTCTATTTTTGTTAACACCTTGACGAGAAAGAGAATGATAGTTGCTTTGCTTTAATTGTCTTCGTGGTGTCTTGTGACTGTAAGTGTTCTGTTCCTCTTCCTCACGATGCCGTGGGTTGATCTACAGTAGTGATTGTGTTTTTTTCTGTTTATACTCACTTTTGCGTATCTAGTGTCCAGCTATTGTAATGAATGTTTCATTCATTACACTATTTTGAACTAGGTTCAAGCTTTTAAAGTGATAAATGAGAAATGAGTTTTGAAAATCGACAAGTAGCTTTGATTTAACTGTCGTCATAATGTCCATTCTTCCTAGCAATACCCACAAAATGTGTTGCACTATCTATACATATATCAAAAGTAAAAGCATTTAAATTCCTTAGTACCCAATGGTCGAATTAGACCAGCCTTGCGTCCTCAGGACAACTTCTAATAGGCGTCAAATTGTTTTGTGGGACCGCCTTCAATAGGTAGAAGTATTGCCCTGAAAATAACCCCATTTGAGCTATGTGAAATTGCGTGGTTTCCATGGCAACAAACAATGCGCTTCAAAACAGTTGGGTATGTCCCTACAAATAACTTATATCTCAGCAGAAACTCATCCTAAAGTACTAACTCGATAAAAAAAACAAAAGTAAGACATAGCAGCTTCATTCAGCGGTAAATTATGCTAGCGATAAAATTAGCATATTCATGAAAATTAATGAATACATTAGGAAATCGTAAAAAATAAAAGGATGTATCCACAAATATACTTACAACTCAGCTGCGAATTATTTTAGACAACCACTCTTGGTACCAAATAATGCCAAATCATTGCACTTTTATCAAATTGTCCATTTAACAAATTTTCTAACGTTCTCACTCATAAATACTAATAAAAATATAAGAAATATGAGAAAATTTTGGAAAAATTAAAGGGGTGCACTTACAAAATTACGCATATATGAGTTGCTAGTTATCCTATTCTCAAATTAAAGCCTAGAATTAATTTTTATCTTTCTGTGTTCTTCTTTCTTTTTAATGTTTTCATATACATTCATGAGTATGTAAATGAGATCATTTGTATATTCATCATTGGGTCAACGAGCTATATCTCAACTTTCATTTGGTACCATGTTTGGTAGTCCAGGATATATGGCAGCTGAAATATAGGTTATTTTGTAGGTCAAACCACTTTAGTTTTTTTTACTATTTTTGACTTATTCTTTTTTATATGTTCTTTAATATTCGTGAATATGAAAATTAGATATTTCGAATACATACAATCATAGGGTTGCATATCTGTATCTCAACTATTATTTGGTACCAATTTATGTAGTCTAGGATAGTAAGCAGCTGGTGTATAGGTAATTTGGTAGGGATACCACCTTAATTAATCTACCAATTTTGTCTTTTTTCTTATGTTTACATTAATATTTATGGGTATTCAAATTAGATCATTTGTACATTTAATCATTTTCATCAAATGAAATTGTCTTAACTTCTATTTAGTACTTAGTTTTGAAGGGAAGGTAATCATAGTTAGCGGCTGACTAAGTGGTTATTTTGAACGTAAATCACCTTATTTTTCTAGAAATTGCCTCATTTTTCATAAGTATTCATTAATATTCATGAAATATATGCAAATAAGATAATTCGTAAATTTAATCATTTTGGTCAAAATGCAATGTCTCAACTTGAATTTGATACCAAGTTTTGCAGTCTACAATAGTTGGCAATAGACATATAGGTAATTTTGTAGCTATATCCCCTTAATTTTTCTATCTATTTTCTCTTATTTCTTATGCGTTCATTCATATTCATGAATACTTAAATTATAAAATTCGTATATTTTATCATTTTGATCAAATGGCTATGTCTCAACTTTTATTTGATACCAAGCTTTGTAAGATAGGATAATTATCAGCTAGTGTTGTGTTAATTTTGTAGGTATACCACCTTAATTTTTCTACAAATTTTGTCTTGTTTCTTATGTTTACATTAATATTCATGAATATTTAAATTAGATAATTCGTATATTTAATCATTTTAGTCAAATGGTTATGTCTCAAATTTAATTGGGTACCAATTTTTATAGTCTAGGATGGTAAGCAGCTGGAGTACATGTTATTTTGTAGGTATACCCCCTTAATATTTCTACAAATTTAGTCTTATTTCTTATGTTTACATTAATATTCATGAATATTTCATTAGATAATTCGCAAATTTAATAATTTTGGTTTAATGGCATAGTCTCAACTTTTATTTGGTACCAAATTTTATAGTCAAGTCTAATAAACAGCAGACATATAGGACATTTTGTAGGTATACCACCTTCATTTTTCTACCAATTTTCCCTTATTCTAATTTTTGCATTAATATTCATGAATATTCAAATGAGATAATTCGTATATTTAATCATTTTGGCCAAAATACAATACCTCAGCTTTAATTTGGTACCAAGTTTTGTAGTCTACGATAGTTAGCAGTAGATATATAGGTAATTTTGAAGGTATACCACCTTAATTTTTCTACCAATTTTCTCTTATCTCTTATGCTTTCATTAATATTCATGAATATTTAAATTAGATAATTCGTATAGTTCATCATTTTGATCAAATGGCTATGTCTCATCTTTTATTTTGTACCAGGTTTTGTAAGATAGGATAGTTAGCAGCTAGCGTCCTGGGAATTTTGAAAGTATATCACCTTTATTTTTCTTCAAATGTTGTCTTATGTCTTATATTTACATTAATATTCTTGAATATTTAAATTAGATAATTCGCATATTTAATTATTTTAGTCAAATGGCAATGTCTCAACTTTTATTTGGTAACAAATGTTGTAGTCTAGGCTAGTACGCAGCAGACATCTAGGACATTTTTTAGGTATATCCCCTTATTTTTTCTACCAATTTTGTCTTATTTCTTACGTTTACATTAATATTCATGAATATTTAAATTAGATAATTTGTATATTTAATCATTTTAGTCAAATTGCTTTGTCTCAACTTTTATTAGGTACCAAATCTTGTAGGTTAAGATAGTTAGCAGCTGGTGTAGTGGTAATTTTGTAGGTAAAACCCCTTAATTTTTCGTCCAATTTTCTGTCATTTTGTATGTTTTCATTAATATTCATGAGTATGCAAATTAGATAATTCGTATATCTATTCAGTTGGTCATTTTGCAAATGTCTCAACTTTAATTTGGTACCACGATTCTTAGTCTGGAATGATAAACAGCGACATATATGTTATTTTGTAGGTGACACCCCTTAATTTATTCAACAATTTTTCTCATTTCTTACGTTTTCAGTAATATTCTTGAATATGCAAATTAGATAATATCAATATCTAATAAGAGCGTCATATTGCTGTTTTTGAAATTCTATTTTATCTATTCAAGAAAGAAAGACTAGATATTTCAAACAGATATACTTTTGTGTAAGTAAAAGTAAAAAAAAGCAGAGAAGCAATATTTCAAGGAGGTACTTAACGACACTCATCTATGCTGGTTTTACATCATTTCTAGTACCAGAGTTACTTCCCCATTTTATGAATGACGTGTACAATCCTCACAAATTGATAGTACAGATATATTTATCTTTAATTGAGGCATTTGTCATCATTTAGGACGCTAATGTAAGTTTTCTCTTAAAGTAAATCAGCGAATCCCTTATGCTCGTATCAAGTGTATTGGAAAAATGCATTAAAATGCTGTTTTTTCCACAAAGGGGTGGCAACTTTAGATGCAATTTCTGAGCAATCAGGCATATCAGGATACGGCAAATCATGTTTTTGAAAAGCGAAAAGACAGCTGTTTTAGAAACTATGAAGTTTTGAGGGTTCTGATTAAATATAACGGTATAATAAGGAATGATATAGAGAAAAATATTAAATTTTATAGGGTAGTTAGAGTTATCCCCCCAAAATACTATGTTCAAATTTATAAAAATCAATAAAACTCATACAAATATAAATGACAGTAGACTTACTTTTAGAAAATAAAATAATTTGCGAAAAAAACGTCTTTTTGTCAATACAAAATCAGTTTAAAAACTGTACTTTACGAACCGTTTTTTTTGCAACGTTGAGTTATCTCCCCATTTTTTAATATGATGCTACCAATTTTTGAGCGTACGACCCAATCAGAAATAAAGTAGAGTCATTCATCTTGAATTTAAGACCTGTCTCATCCTTTATGACGATGAGGTAAGTTTTTTCGAAAATTTGAATTTCAGCAACGCGCCTAGATGTGCGTCGACAGTTTCTCCCAGAAAGATTAATTTCAATTCTGAACGAAAACTCGAGCAGTGTCAACATGGATAAAACGGCGCATTGCATCTAAAAGAAAAACTAGATGTGTGGTACTTGTCTGAAATTTTCCTTTTTCTTTGTGATATACTAAGATGCCCAGCGTATCATGCGTATCGGACGCAAAATTGCACATGATCTTACTAGATTAACTCTTGGTATGACTGTTGGCCCCTGGTCAGGTTCAGCAAACACCCTACGATCTTCTGGATCCAAATTATTTGCAAACTTTGAAAGCAGGTCGTAAAAGAAGAGAGAGAGAGAGAGAGAGAGAGAGAGAGAGAGAGAGAGAGAGAAGCGCTTGCACGCGATGATCTTTTGTCCTTGCATTGGCTTGGTTTCTTTGATATGGAATAATACAATACAATGTTTGGGTCAGTCTGTCGATCTTGTTACAAATGTTTCCGATGAGAACCCATTTTGCACGTTCTTTGAGATGTCGGCTTTTGTGCGACAAGGTCGGACATTCGACAGTATTTACGCAATTTTCAGCTTTGCATGCTTCCTATCGCATGCCCAAATGTTTTTTTCCTCAATTGTTTTGAGTCTGATCTTGATCCGACCCGTTTGCAAATGTAAATAGTTGAGAGAGAGAGAGAGAGGGAGAGAGAGAGAGAGAGAGAGAAACTTCCCTTTCGGAAAAAATCAATTTAACCAATGCATCTGCAGATCGTCCGGTGGAGAGAGAGAGAGAGAGAGAGAGAGAGAGAGAGAGGGTGGTGTTCTTTTTGAAATTTTGTCAATGACTGTTTTTCCCTCCAAGTTAACATCTGTGGGATCAGTTGCAAAAAATTATATGTTTGTACGAGTGGTATTACAATATTAATGGAAGTCGAAGTCGGCAACTGCGCATAGCGAGCACATGAGTTTTGGTTTGCTGAAGAGACGATTCATCGGTAGTCCGAGACGAGTGGATATAGAAGACATTGCTTATCGAATAGTTAAATTGGTGAATTTTTACGACTTGTTAGTAAATGAAGTGACACAACATGCACGTGCCTGGCTCTCCACTTGGCGAATACCGCGCGCGCTGGAAATTTACTTACTCAGTCCACAAGGAGTGTTGGTTATATTTAACCTGCATATTTACTACTACTACTTCCTCGAAAGAAAATACTGGCTTTGAGCAACTACTACTGCCACCACGGAACCTGCTGGTATTTCTTCCTCGAACCCAGTTGGGTCCGAGTTTCTTCCAAACGATTTAGCGGCGGTTTTAAAAAATATAAAGAAAAGAGAAATCAGCAGACAGCCGCATTATTATATCGCCATGTTTTCAACAGGTTACTATCACCTTCTGAGATGCATCTATGCCGTTTTGGCTCATGATAAAGACCACATTCTAAAACTTCAAACACTACCACTTTTTCTGAAACGCAATTAACAGCGGGGAAAATAATTATTTTTAGTATTCGAATTTTTTGACCATTTACCGTCACGGCGTTTTGGCTTTTAAAAGCAAATGAAAAAAAAGAGGCCAGACTATGTGTTTAAGAACAGTCAAGCCAAGTGGGGTTTGGAAGGTGGGGGGGGGATTGGGGTCAGACTGGTTTTGCATAGGACTGATTTTGTGAAGGCTACTTTATTTTTTCATTGTATTTTCTAACAGTGTTGTTATTGAACGTGTTACGTTTTTTTTATAATAATAGAATAAAGTGGAGATCATTATCAGACCTCCAACTGTTTCCTCAACCTGGTCGATGCCTGTTGTAAAATATATTAGCATAATGGTTTCGCCACCTCCACAGGGCGTCTCTGCTCAAAGAAACCGACAGAGAAGCTCCAGATGATTTGCAGTTACGAAAACTACCGAGTTTTATTACCGAGAAATAATGACCAATCAAATGTCTCAGGCTTCAGCGCGGGCATTCCAAAGCAAAATTTGAAGTCTGTGCTAAGCTCTGTGCGGTGATTTATATATCTGTGCTAAATTATGTGCGGTGAATTATTTATATTTGACAATGGATTCGAAGAGGACAATTAAAACTGACGATACATCGAAGAAGATCGTATGTATGATTGATCTTATTTTCTTGTTATTTTAAACAAAATTTGGTGTTGTGTCAATAGCCACTGCCTTTAATGAAACCCCGGGGTTGCAGCCCCGATCCTATGTTCAGGACCGTTTAAAGCGTGGGCTTAAGGTGCCGTGCAATACATCGATCAACATCGTCCCTGTACAGGCGCAGTGTGAGCATTTTTTTGCGCCAAAGTAGGCGCAAAACATGATATTTTGCAAAACATATTTACATATTTTCTTTTGATTAACTTCGTTAGCGTTTGTCCGTGAATACGAAAAACTAAATGCACAGATCAGACTGCTCTTAATTTCTTACGCGAACTTTTTGGTCAGCGACTTTGCTTTTTAAAGTGGAAATATGTCATGTTTAATCTATGCAATGGCACATTTAGGATCGAGGGGGGCAGTGGTGGTCTCCGTAAACCACTTCAGCTCGGATGTAACTGTCAACTGTTGTAGGGTGTTTTGCTGCTTTAAGGGGTACACCTTAAAGTCACCGGCGGATCATACAGCTCGTAGTCCGAGGAAACCTAAAATATTTACTGCAAACTTCCGCATATATCGGTAATTTCGCATATAAACCTGGTGTGAGGTTACTCGGGGGTAATTTTGGTACGGGTGTGCGAGCCAATTAATTTGAAACCAACCTCAATCATATACCTGGCCTTTGAAAAAAAAACAGCCCATTCTTATACTTGATTTCTTAGAAAGTTGACATATACTGCGTTTTTTTTTTGGTCCTTTAGCAAGACACATTTATCCTAGCTAAGTACTAGTCCGACCCAGGAATACCCGTCCCTGTTTAACTGAAAGATTGTTGATGGGACGCAAAGAATCTTTTTCAAATCATACAAACAAACAAAACCATTGTCATGAGAAAACCTGCTTTACGTAAATGTGAAAACAAAGGCTTGATGGGAATCTGAGCGAAAAATACGTGCATATTACATGGGTGTAAGAAAATTTAGGCCATTCATATACTTTCTTTTTAAAAAAGGGGGTTTATCATATACCCCCCCCCCCCCCTACTTGAGATATAAACTACGCCAAAAAAGAAAATGTGTTTAATGAGAGTTTTGTGTTTGTCATTCTTTCTTGTCTTTTCATTGCAGCCTTGTGGTCACCTGCTGAGAAATGGCTGACCTCTTGGCTCGCTTGTATGTGTTTTTGCCACTTTCCCATGTGATGTCCTGGGTCAGGTGTGGTACTTGATTGTTTCGATTCTTGATCTTTGCCTTCTAGACCATGAGCTGCTTATAGAACCCCCCCAGGGGAATTTTTTACACTATGATTTTCTGACACTACACTATATATAAAGCAAAATGACACATGTTAGCCCTCTGGCAGTTGGGGCATTACTGTGTTACAGCCTTGTTAACTACGTTACCATATAACAGCTTCCAATCCTCTTGAGCAAATACAAACCTATACCTAAATCTTATTTATCAACATGCCAATGACCTTAAAATCACTAAATTAAACGCAGCAAACAGCTGGTATGCATCAATACAACTTAAGTCCATTATATTACAGTTATATACGTTACTTACTTTCGAATATACTACTATTTAGTGTTGTGCTTCCACTAGGACATGAACTGCCAAAATATATCTGAGGGGGAGTTTTATACACTATAATTTTCTAAAACCACATATCATAAATCAAAACCAATTATGCATGTTAACTCTTTATGGGTTGGGGCGTTACCTTGCAAAAGCCTTTCTAAGAACATATTTAATACGTTACCCTAAAATAATAGGAAATCCTATAGTATATATATCAAGCTGTTTCTTATTCTTACACATCAATATTATATTGTAATTGAAATTAAATGACTAGCAGTATAAGTTTAACACATTTAGGCGCCTACTATTTCTGTTACATATGTTACATTTCATTCAATACATTATTTTAGTGCAATATTAGCATCATATGAGGTTAAACTGCTAGAGGATGTAGATAATTGCCATTTGACGGCTCAATTAGATGAGAGAAACAAAAACTATTACCTTTTTAACACAAAATTCAAGTCGCACTAATCTCTGCCAAAAGTATGGGTAATGAAAAGGAAAAAAAACTTGAACTCAAAGCTAATAAAATGCCGTTCAATTAAAAGTGTTTTATCGAATATATGTAACAATCACTTACAGAAAATGCTTAATTCAATGATCAAATAATGTTTCTTAAATGCTAAAATATATTCACTTAAATGTCTTACACTTATATATGTTTAATTATTTTCATACATGAAATGACACATTGTATATGCAGGACATTTTCCCCACTGTCTATAGTTCAATAGATGAAACATGATATTAAGCATGTAGTAGTTTAGTATGATCACTTGACCATTATGTAAGCCAACAAAATACATATATAGCTTATCAGCTATTGATTACAGCAACTATATTGATAACAATAAAGGGAAGCTACCTTACAATTTCTAAAATTGTAAGTCATTTTAAGTATGGTCAAAATCAAGAAATGAAGAATTAAAACAGGTGTTTATCCTTTGAACAAAAGCTGTTGTTTCTGACACATATATCGCACCAACCATGCCAAACCTATGATGATATCCCCTTTGGTAATGAAGAATCCCTCTATCTAAAGCATGTCCAGTATAGACTTTATCTTGATAACATGCATAACACAACTATTTTAGGAGAATATAACACTTGTCATCTGTTTCATCTGATTATACAATTTTGTGAAGTAATGAAACATGACAGCATAAGTTTTGTTCTAAAGGTTCTTTGTTAGTGATAAATTAAATTTAAAAGGGATAATACATAGAAAAGCTCTCTTGCATTGTTAGTATTGTATTGAAGACATGACTAATTGAATGGACTTAAATAAATTCATTGGTAATTTTTGCTTTGACTTATTTCTGTCAATTATGCTTAGTCTAATAGTGAAATTTTATTTTATTCCTATATCACATGCCAAATGAAAATATGATAATGGTTACATAATTACATCCTTTTAATAATTTGAATAATTCAAATCAAGCTAAATAGATTATAACTAGAAACGCAAAGAATAAATCAAATGAGCCAGCACATTTGATTTTGGTACATGTACTTATCACAGTTTCAAGAAATGAAGACACATATTAGCCTGCGTAAAAGTGTAGACTCACCAAAGCCTTTGCTGCCTGTATACACTAAGTATAGATGTAGACCAGAATTAAGACAGCTGGCTCCACTGCGTCAGCATGGACGACTAATGCCAGCTTTCGCCAATATGTGACAGTACCAAAATCTCAAAATGCTGGTTAAACTTCATTTAAGCACTTTCTATATTACATTAAATAAGATAGGCAATTATTGTTTCCATCTAAATGTAATAATGTTCATACTTTTGCTACTGTCAAAGAACAAATCTAAGATAAGGTTTCAATATTTGGTATACTATATCATACACACATGTAACACATACGACAATTAATACACTGCAATATATCTGATATTTATGATATCTTTTTCATTGTGAAAGAAATATGATTTCTTTAAGAGATAATTGAGGAAAAAGACCCATGAAAATCAGAAATACATAGTTACTTATCAACAAAATCATGTATACTTTGTTAACATTGCATGTAAGTTTATCATGGTAGCACTGTTGATAGTGACTAGGGTGGCCTCTCAATGTTATTTTTGTCAGTACAGTTGAGTTTTTTTGTCTGTGTCCTTTTTCCAATTTCTGGTGTGTTTACAACTCATTCTATTAGTTTAATATTCTTATAAACCTTTGCTATTGAGAATTCCTGCAATAATTTGGTCATGCTACATTCTGTATAGGGGAAATTAGCATCAGTTGTTTTGACGCTAATTTATAAAACTAAGTAAGATATCAGCACTGTTTTATATGTTTAACTTTTCCATCACACATGCTAAAAGAACATTGTTAAATCTATTTTACATTAACTTGAATGTCAGCTGGCCAAATTTGGTCTGCCCTTACTCTGGCCGATAAAGTCTTATAAATTTAAATTGGTAACGTAAGTAACAACTGGCATGATTTTGTAGATGTGATCCAAACAAATACGATCATTGTCACGCAAAACCCCATCATTAACACTTATTTTTTCCCATTTTCATGGAAGTATTTGTTCTTTGTAATTCATTGACTTATTCATATAATGTTTACATTGCTTGAGCAAATGATCAGAAATACTATGTTGATTTCATTAACATTTTCATTCATTATAATCAGTGAAAGATATGCTGAAGATAACAAAGTCCATTTAAAAGCTAAAAATAAAGAAATGTGACGCCATCTGCATATGCAAATAAGATGTCAGTTTAAAATTTTATTTGGAGACAAATTCTTTAAACAGTTTCTGAATACATTCACTTATAATGCATAGTATCTTATGTAACACATATCAAATTTTACCATACCAACTTATGTATGCTTGATTCTATCTGGATTGTTAGCACACACTATTGTATGCTACCACATCCAACACAACATTTATTTAAAAGTAGTTTTTATAACTGTAGATGAGCATGCATATACAAGGAGGAATACTAGCCTGTATCATGTTACTGACTATGTTCGTATAATAGGAACAACAGTTAACTGGTTGCACTAAAATTATTTGGGTGCTGTTAATAAGTAATTGAATCAAACTTAGTATCAAAAGTCTTCAGAAAAGTATTACAAAATCTAAATCGACCTTTTATTACCATTTCAGACTCAATTTATACTGTCTTTGACATCATTTTGGACACACATAGTACCTTATGATATATTTAATATGGTAATATTTGTTACTTTAGCAGTTTTGACAAAACATGGGAATATGTTTTTATTCAGCCATCACTTGAGATCTCTAATATTCTTTGTTAATGAAGTTTAAAAGCTTTAAATTTTGCCAAGTTGGTATTTTTTTTTTTCAAAAATATATTCATTCACAAAAACTAATATGCTTTGACAATTTGATATAGTCTCTTAATATAAGCTGATAAATTCCATTTCAGACAAATTATTATCTAGATATCTATAAAACACACAAAAAAGTTTTGAAATAGATTAAAATGCCCATTAAATGTATCATTTGGAGTATAATTCAATATATAAAACGCACTGAAGTTAATGTAACATACATAACATATTGGAAATCAAACATCAAAATGATATTTTACACCAGAAACAATGTTTCATATCCCCTCCCAGTCTTGCTTATCAATAGAATGCTCATATATGGTGTTTAAAAGCATACAGATAGGATTGCATGCTGTATTTTAAAATGAAAAGATTCTTACTTTACGCAACGTTTTCTTCAGGGTCGTCATATTCAAAAGCTTTTAACTCTTGAAGTGTTTGTGAGAGAAGCAAGCTATTTGCAGTTTTTGAATGGTCAGTATATTGTCTTTCAGCAACATGTTATTTCAATATAAAATATGTATTCAAAAAATTATCAAATGAAACTATTTAACAGAATTTTAATGATTTTACAGGGTGTAGTTGAAAATGTAACGTAAATGACACGATAATGGGCCTAAATAACATTGACAAACATCAATATCTGCAGGCAATTAACTGTTCTTGTAAATCACATGACTATTTAGCCAATTTGAAATATTCAATTACAACCTTAACAGCCTTCATTACATAATTTGTTTTTTTAAAAAATGACGGGTAACGTAATTAACGCGCTGCAACACCCAAACGCACCAGCCGCCAGAGGGCTAACATGTTTTAAAAAGCTCGTTTAAAAAACATAGTCTACAAAATTCCCCCTGGGGGTGGGGGGGGCAAAACCCTTAGTAGCTCATAGCCTATTCTTACAAAATTTCATCTGCTATCTAGGTTTTGCTACTATTTTGCCACATATTTTAATATACAATTGTTTTATTTAGCTCCCTCAACCCAAACCAGTGTACTTGGTGATTTTTTTTAATTTCCATTATTTCACGTGCAGATTCCTTTTAATTAGAGGGGAAAGCAAAGTTGCCAACCATGATTGGGTTGACCACCAAGCATGCAGTCTATTGCAATACATTAATGTTATAGCCAGTCTTTTTAAACCTAGGAAAACAGAAATTGTCTCGACATGTCTGAAAAATTATTGACTGTACTTGTGGGGAGCCTGAAAGGTAAATATCAACGAACTTTGCTGGAGAAGATCTGGGACAGAATAAAGAAGTAATAAGGCTTGGTGCCCTTGTCTTAAATAAAAACCTAATAACTTATAAGTGCTAAAAAGTTCAAATTAGGGCCAGTTAGATCTTTGATGATGGATATCTTATGTTCAGTAGATTGATTTTCATCGAAATTGTCACAAACATGTACATAACATTCTGAAAGGACGAAATGCCAAACACTTATAGTTGGTCTCAATTACCTACATCTGTATTTTTTTATTATTAGAAGAAGAAAAAAAGTAATAACTCTATTTATTCAACATACAGGTCAAACAAAAGGTGCGGACCCAGAACAGACTGCTCATAACTTATAAGCAGCCTTGTCACATGTCTGATCATGATCCTTACTAATTATTTACCATTCCATCTTCACATTTTTACACATCCCTGTATAAACATGTATTTAGGACAAATAAAACAATAGTTGAGGGTGTCAATTTTAAATGATTTTAATGGGAACAACTTCTCATACAAAATGATCCAAATGAGTCCCTTTTTGTCACGAGAGAGCCAATATCTTCGAGGCTTCCAGCGGCGAGCCAATGGTGACAAGAATCAGTCTGCTGTGCTTAAAGAATGAATTAGATCCTTGCGATACATGCTTTTGATACTATAGTTTCCAAGGAGCGAATAACACTGATGTTGATCAGACTGTGTGAATGTGCAGGCATAAAGCAGGGTTTCTTGTAATGCAGTTCATATCAAACTAGAGCCTCCAGTTTTCCAGTTTTTATTACATGTGTTAATTAATGGTGCATATCGGCCTGCGCACCAGTGCAGTCTAGTCAGTGCCATTGTTTTTGCCACTTAAATAGTATATTACTATAAATTTGCATGCTGTACCATGTATGATCTGATCTTTATCTTCCATATATACTGAGTGGCAGGGCTGTGGCAAAGTGTTTTGCAAGTTTGCCATTATGCTTCTATGAATATTGATATATTCGGAGTGGCGATGTTGCAGCAAAGTGTGCCGCAAGTTTGCCATAATGCCTTTTTTTGAATATTCATTGAACTAATCATCCATATATGGAGTGGCGATGTTGCGGCAAAGTGTGCCGTAAGTTTGCCAGAATGCATCTATGAATATTAATTTGTCTCTACCTTCCATATACAGAGTGGCGATGTTTTGGCAAAGTGTGCCGTAAGTTTGCCAGAATGCTTTTATGAATATCCATTAGTCTCTACCTTCCATATACAGAGTGGCGATGTTATGACAATGTGTGCCGAAGGTTTGCCAAAAGATTCCCATGAATATTGATGAACTGTTTGGTGTGCCATAGCATTGCCAAAAAACAAATATGGAGTGTGACTGAATGCCGGAGCTTTGCCAGTGGGTAATCAACATAAATTATCTTGCCGCAAGGTTGCGGCAAATTTATAGCAAACCTGCAGCTAGGTTCATTTGCATGGAAAAAACACACTGCCGCAACCTTGCAGTGGGTCTGCGGCAGAGCAGCAGCAAACTTGCCGCAAGCTCGCCACTGGCTTTGCCACAAGGCCTTTTTTGGTAAGGGGGGTCCTGGGTTCGGGGTAGGGGATGCCCCGTCGCCGAAACGGCCAGGGTTCAAAGTTGCAGCACAGGAGCTTGAAGTTCGATCTTTAAATCACCCCTTTAAATCACCCTGCACATAATCCCCGCGAGGGGGTGTTGCAGTATTAGTAGATAGATAGATATGGACCGAACTTCAAGCTCCTGTGGTTGCAGTTGCAGTTGTAGAAAGTTTTTTTTATCAGAGTTGCGTCTCATCTAATAGGAACTCGTGCCAGAATCAGAATAACACATTTTATGATTTTGACAATCGTATACTCAGGGTAAGGTAGGAAACAAACATGACGGAATTTCGACAAGCGATTATTAACACGATTGTTTGACCTACTATTTTTAAATTTAGTCGAAACCATCCGGTACCTAGACTTACCGAAACGATACCGAAACGAAACATCAAAATAATAGGGAAAATGTGGTAGCTCAGTGGTTAGGCACTTGCCTGTTATACCTGTTATACCTGTTATACCTGTTGGCCACACCCTAAAGTGCAGCCTAGGGGTTAAGCGACCGAGTCATAGAAACCCCATGTAATTCTTGAAAATGTCTATCTAGGTTGTTTTTGAATCCGTTCACAGTTGTTGATGATATTACTCGCTCTGGAAGTCGATTCCATGCATTGATCACACGTTGACTGAAATTATTATATCTGATGTTCAATCTTGATCTTGGTTTATTTAACTTGAGAGAATTTCCTCTAGTGACAGAAGTATTTAGTTCAAAAAGGCTATTCGATGGAATGCCTTCTAATCCTTTAAGTATTTTGAATGTTTCAATAAGGTCTCCACGATGTCTTCTAAGCTCTAGGGTGGTGAGATTTAAATACTTAAGTCTATCATGATATGGCAAGTGAGATATTTCAGGAATCAACTTGGTTGCTCTGTGTTGAACTTGTTCAAGTAGCTCTATATCTTTGATTAATGACGGATTCCATGCTTGTATACAATATTCTAACTTTGGTCTCACAAGGCTTTTGTAAAGTCTGACAATGGTGTTTTTATCCCTTGATACTATATGGCGTTTAATCATTCCTAATGTCATATTGGCTTTCTTAACTGCGCTAACACATTGTTTTGAAGGCTTCAAGTCATTAGACACAATAATACCCAAGTCAGTCTCTGCTGTAACAGATTGTAAAATTTCACCATTCATACTATAATCACAATATGCATTGTTATGTCCTATATGGAGAACTTTACATTTCTTCACATTAAATAGCATTTGCCATTCTTTGGACCATTGACATAAATTGTTTATATCTTGTTGAAGTATATCAATATCCTCTGCTGTCGGAACGGATCTGTAAACTTTACAATCATCTGCAAACTTCTGGATGTGGCTGGATACCACTGTATCAATGTCATTTACAAAAATCAGAAAAAGTATCGGTCCAAGGACAGAGCCTTGGGGCACACCCGATAAAACGTCCTGTAATCTTGAAAATTTGCCATTCAATACAACCTGTTGCTTGCGATCACACAACCATTCACCAATCCATGCTGCTACATTGCCACTAATACCGTGAGATTCAATTTTGTGCAGAAGTCTTTTGTGAGGCACCTTGTCAAAGGCTTTGCTAAAGTCAAGATAAATCACATCCAAAGGCTTGCCTTCATCAATTGCTTTAGTAACATCTTCCAGGAACGATAATAAGTTAGTTAAACAAGATTTTCCTTTAGTAAAGCCATGTTGGGACTTTAACAGTAATGTATGTGTATTAAGATGGTTCACAATATTGTCTCGTAAAATGGATTCAAGAACTTTGCAGATCTGTGAAGTATAGCTTATTGGTCGGTAATTCCCAGGATCCGATTTATCACCTTTCTTAAATATGGGAGTAACATTGGCATGTTTCCAGTCAGTAGGCACTTGTTTGAGATGAATACTCATATTAAAAATTAAACTTAATGGCTCTGAAATATAATCACAAATGTCCAACAGAAGTGAGGAGCCAATATTATCAGGTCCAGGTGATTTATTCCGTTTCAGTTTAAGCAGGTGTTTTCTGACTAATTCTGGAGTGATATTAATGTCTGTAAGTTTTTCTTCAGAATCTCCTTTGAATTTAACGTTTGAACTTGAAATGTTTTCAGTATTCTCTCGTGTAAATGACGATGCAAAGAAAGCATTTAACTCTTCAGCCATAAACTTCGAGTCTGAACTAACTTCTCCATTCTGCCCCTTCAGGGGACCAATACTGTCTTTAACTTGCTGTTTGCTCTTTACATACTTGTAAAAGGATTTAGAGTCATGTTTTATATTATCTCCTAACTTTTGCTCAAAACGCTGAACAGAGTCTTTAATGAGTTGTTTCACATGTGCTTCAACTTCTTTGTAACGATTATAGGTCTGGGGTTCTCTTGTTAATCTATAGTTCCTATACAGATGTTTTTTCTTTCTTATTTGTCTGACAATTCCTCTTGTTATCCATATTTTCTTATTTGTTTTGGTTCTTCTCTTTTTTATAGGTACATTATTGTTAATGCTGTTATTCAGTAATGACTTAGATTCATTCCAGCTTGAAAATGTGTCCTTCCCTTCCAATTTCTGCTTCCAATCAATGTTCAAACTATCCTTAATTCTATCCATATTAGCTTTTTTCCAATCCGGTATTTCCTGTAAATTTTCAGCAACACAAGTCTTAAAATTCAATTCAGCTAATACAAGAACATGATCACTGCTACCAAGTTTACCAACACTCTGTAAATTGTCCACCATGTTAGGATCAGATGAGATAAACAAGTCTAAAATATTATTCTCCCTAGTTGGGAAATTCACATGTTGACATAAGAAATTGTCCATGATTAAGTTCATAAAATCCGAACCATCACGTGTTGTATGAAGATTATTCCAGTCAATATTTGGATAATTAAAATCACCCATAATTACTAGGTTTCTGTTGCTCAATTCTTGGATACATTTGTAAAGTTTCTCATTGTTGGTCTCAGTAGAGTTAGGAGATCTATAAACAACACCAATTACTGTCTTTTTCCCATCGTTATTAACTACTTCTATCCAAACTGAATTAGTATAGTCTATACTGTTGTCAGGAATAATTTGAACATAATTTATAGAGTTCTTTATAAGTAATAAGACTCCTCCTCCTCTACCATCCTTTGTGTCGACTCTGTCTTGACGAATAGGTTTATGGTAGCCCTCAATACAATATTCATTATCCGAAATTTTACTATTCAACCATGTCTCTGTTATTCCAATAATATCTGGGTCATATATATCAACAATAGCTTGAAGTTCAAAATGTTTATTTACGAGGCTTTGGGCATTTGTATACAAACATTTCAAAGAGTTATCACTATTCTGAATATGATTAAAATCACATGAATGTAAACTACTATTACTAAAAACATCTGAATGTAAAAGAGGCGGGGAACTTGCCTCTGAACTGGAACAAGAATTTGCCTCTGGTGCAAGAGGTCCCAGGTTCGATCCCCGCTCGCGGCGAGGAAAATTTCGGTGTCCGAACATGCTTTCTCTAGTGTCATTTGCAGGGATGACACTAGATATAGAAATGCTACAGTCACTAGGTGGCGCTGCGCAGCAATATGCGCAGAACGACAAACAAATCTGACCTCGCAAGATCTAGAAATACACATATTGCCTTGGTTTTCCGTTTTAGCAGAAAGATTGCATTTGATTGGTCTGCAAAAATAACTGAATCTATTTAAAGATACATTCCCGGATGTGTAATCCTGAAAAAATTGTCGTCCAACCCGCAAATATAACAAAATAAATCCATTTGAAATCTTCGATGGAAAAATACATATGATTACAGTTTATTACAGTCTTTTAAACATAAAATATTACTTAAAGAATATTTCGTCTAGCGATTGCAAAAGTGTTTTTACATGGATGGGTTGGACAAAGTACTTTTTTTCGATCATTTTCAGACCTTGGTAAGTTTAACCGCGATGTTAAAAATTATTCGGATATGTTCTATTTTTTTCGCTATGCAGACCGGCCTAAATTAAAACCAAAGCGTCCCGAGTGTAAAAAGTCTGCGAAACACAGTCAAAAATCAACACAAAGTCAATATTTTGACCATTTTTAAGTGTTTTAACAGGTATATGAATGAAATTTAGACGTCACATTTGTGTATAAGAACGTGGTGATGTTAGAAATCAAGTGAGGTCAGTTTTCCACATTTTCCCTTAAATATGCAAAATATACAACAGTGACCCCAGGCTTACAAAACAATTCACCAAAATTACATTTCTGCATATTTCTTTTTCAAATAAAGTTTTCATGTATAAGTAAACCTTACATCAAAACATTGTAATGCAAAATATGTAAAAATAACAATTTAAAAAAATCTGTAGCATTGCTACTAGATAAGTGCATCGTCCTTCGGATCGGGACGTTAACTGGATGTCCCCTGTGTAGGGAAAGTCACCCCCTGTGCAGGTTAAAGAACCCTACGGTAATTTCGATATGGTTACTTGTATGCTTTCATCCTGCAACCCGGAGTGTACAATTTACACCTGCCGATAATACTCGAAAGAGGGTCTGCAGTTTATAGAGAAAAGAAAAAAAGAAAGAAACATACAGTTAATGGCCCAGTTCCGAATCACTTCAAGGCGTATTCCAAATAGTTGCTCTGAGTAAATAAGATTTCCGTTTTACTATTACAAAGCACTATCATTCCCCTAAATAATGAACCTCAATTTGTATATTTCGGGCTCTGCTATGTGTCATACCACGGTTTTGAAGTAGGCCGCCAATTTGCCTAGTTGCAGGTCATTTGCCCAGTTTCGAATCACTTTAGAAGTTCTAAGAAATTACCTTCAGTAGTACAGTTGCATTAAGGTTTTGACATTGTTGACTTAATCACTTCTTCCAATGACGAATTTTTTACCGTATTCATTGCAGTAAAATTGCACGGACACATAAAGTTATTAAAACGGACAACTATCGGCCCGCCAGCGAAACGTCATATAAATGGCGCCTCGCTAGCGGTCCGATGATGACCCGACATCGGTAGCTTTGTACTTTTCCAACCAGTAATCTTAAGATAATCTACAGCTTTGTGCTTTTCCATGCGGGAGGGGGTGATCCGGACCTCCAGTACTCATTCCTGTGGATCCGCGCACGAATAAAGGTCCTAAGGGGTGCAAGTCAAAATGTCCCCTAGTCAAAACGCCCCCTAGTCAAAACGTCCCCGAAATGGTCAAAACGTCCCCAAACACGAAAAAAGATTGGTCAAAACGTCCCCATAAAACGTCCCCATTTTTCAAAGGAGAATTTTCGAAGAATATGGGATTCTAACAAAGAAAAACTTTTTTTATTGTCTTGTACTAATGTATGGAAGTTTGAAATGATGTTTCGAGAGGGTATTTTATGTTTATGCTGCTATAGATCAATGTTAAAGTAAGATAGTTTTTCGCATGTTTTCGTGAGGTTGTCCGCTTTTCTTTTTCTTTTATAAACCAACGTTTTTAAAGGACTGTTTCTAGTGGGGCAGATATGTGAAAAAATCGTGCATTTTATGATAAAAGCATGAAACTTGGTACATGGCCAGAATGGTAATTATCAAAATTTTTGAGGGTCAGTGCCAAGGCTTGGAAGCCAGAAATGTACCTTGACGGCCGCCATCTTGAATTTCAAAATGGCGACCTGTTTTCATGTAAAGCCTGTTAAGCCATTCTCGCGAGACCTGACGATACCTCATCTAGATCTCTCGCATTTCGCCCTTTGCATCATGGGTAACTAGCGATAATTGGCTAGGCTCGTTCAATTCTCGCACTGCTGTAGTGACAGAATTTATTGTTAAAAATAGCAAAAAGTCAAATTTTTGATAGTTTATCATTTCTCTTTTAGTCAATATTTTCTGGATGTGAAGCCCAGAGTCATGCAAGCACTGATCGCATAATTTATTTTAAATAAAAATGGCGGCTCAATCCCAGTGTGCACCGAGCGAAAGCCGACAGGTTTGTTCGTGCTAACGAGCTTCCTGTGCGACAATGCTGTTAAGCTGGATTTCATTTTGCAATAAACTTTTCTTTAAAGCTGGTGGAAGAGTGTATTTTAACAAAATAACATTTGTAATTATCTGAAATCACATGTAGATGGGCATATTATCCAAGATGGCAGCCATTTAATAAAATGGCCGCCATTTTTATATTTTGAATTAAGCTTACTTTATGAAAACGTCATATAATAAACTTTATTCAGATTATTGCATCAAATTCAAGTTGTTCCAAGCATAGAAAGGCTCAAAATGTGACCTTGTTATTTGTGAGCAATTTATAAGAGAGCCTTGATATAATATGGCATCCAAGATGGCTACCGAAGAAGAGAGATTCTATTGTTTTTGTTTTTATACATAAATATATCTTTGAGATTTGTATGAGTGAAATTTGTTTTAATTGCAATGAATGTTTATTACATGTAATTTTGAAATTTTCTCAACTGTTAATTCAAGCATGGCATCGAAGATGGCCACCTAATTGGAAAATTCTATTTATTGGTGATTTTTGCAGTTCTTTCTAAATAAATGTTAACATTTTTGCTATTAGGCGTTTTCGACATCACTTAGGATGTATCATGCTAGCGAACTGTTCATAATCAAGGAGGCACTGGAAATATACACTCAACAAAAACAAAAAGAATGCATGTTAAGTACTACCTTTCTCGAGTCAAAAGGCAGCAGATGTTAGTTGATCATAAGGTTTAGAAGTTTACTGAGCTTCAGCCATGTACATTTGCGATGTATGACTGCAGGCAGCTCGAGGATGCATAGAGAATATCCATATGGTTACCGGAATCCTATCCACTGTTTTTATCAGGTGCTGCCACCTCCATCTTCCATCATTAAATAGTGTTGTGCCACAGGCATTTGGTGCACTTAAGCTCAAGGGACCACTTTATATCACTTCGTATATTATGTTCACATGAAGAGCCTTCTCCTTCCAATACTTCCATGCACAAAATTTTACCAGCAATTCCTCCATGATCTCAGCCTAGATCACCGAATCATCTTTGTACAATAGCAACTATGGGCAGCCTAATCAGAGTTCCGTGATTAGAGTCTCTTACATAACAATTAAGAGCAGTGGAGGCAGAACAGAGCCACGATGAACATCAGCACAAAAAAACTTCTCACTGCGATAATTGCTAACTATTGTCCTACTTTTCATATCCTTGATCATGCCATGCATCAGTTGCACCAGCTACTTGTTGGTTTAAAAACAGGCACACTACCTACCTGCTGTCCTTCTCTATGTTAATGAAAGTGATGTAGAATGGCTTGTTAGAAGTTAGGAGAAACTTCTGTAGCTGGCTTAAAATGAAGATCGCAACTGTAGTGCCACCATGGCCTGACATAAATCTGCACTGTATCTCGTCAATCTCAACTCTCTATCTGATATGTCTCTCCAATATGGACCCAAACACCCTTTTTAATTGCTAAATTAACTTCAAGCCTCTTTTCAGAGCACCCCCTTTGCCTATGTTCATACTGTCAATTTTGCTCTCCTACCAGGTAGTTGTACTAACGGTAGTTGTACTAACTATCGAGATTATGTTACCAAATAGGTCAACCACCTCGACTGTGCCAGTTACCCAAATACATGTAGAATAAAGTATCTCGATGACAATTGCTGATGATATGTCCGCCTTGTAAGAACACATTCTGCTAATTGCTTTTGTGATAATTCTTGTACTGATTAGCTGGCTAGACCTTCAACCGGAATTTCCTCTGACATGCCTTCTGCGTTCCAAAGAGTTCAAATTTTGGTAATTCTTTTTACGCTTCTTCGCCTAGCGACTTTTGGCCTGAGTCATTCCAGAAATGTTATTCTCATGTTGGCTTATATACTAGGTAAAATCAAAGCAATGACCAGGAACTACGAGTACAATCAGAGCTAACGTTCTTTATACAAAACCAAAATGGTGAAAACTTAATATACATATAGATAGTATACAGTGGTGATGTATAGCTCTTCCCTAGAAGGTAGTTACTAGGCTACCTTAACATAACCAAAGTCATTCACAAAAATGTATATAAAAGTATGAAATCACATTTATATCAATAACAATAAAATGAGAACCAACACAGCACTACTACCTTGGAACAGTTTCTAGGACAAACTTTTAACGAGTCAATGAATAACCACAGCGAACAATAAATCACGAAAAGCAAAAAATTGATGCAGGGCAAGGATTCAACAGAAAATGCGGTTGGAGCACCTAGCTGAAGATCCCTGGGCTGTAAAAGACCATCACTGTAAATACAGAGCGAAATAACATCATCATTTAAACCCCTACATACCTAAATAGACTAATAAGCTTTGGTTTCAACTAGTTAGACTGAATAGGTTTTTGGACTGAGCTATTATGGAACCAAATGCCCGACTCACTAGCAAGCAATTAGTGAGGGAAGCTTTGGCTAGAAAGTAAGATGTCTGCAACATTATATATTGGATTGACTTCAGAATAGTATAAACTTTGATTACTTTTAAGTAGATGTGATTGTGCCAGCTACATCATCAACACAGCATAATTAGGCTGACTGCAGCAAATACGTCATTTGTCAAGATCAAGTGGAAAAGTTGACGTGTTTGAAAACGGAGGCTTGTGGTCTAAATACATGTTTTTTTTAAAAAATCGTATACAGTTTTAGGAGATGTATAGCCTTTTTAAGCCCATGGTAACTTGATGAGAAGGAGAAAGGTAAAAAAGAAACTTGATATCTCTATTACAGATTTTATAGGATTTTCCACTAAAATCGGATGTAAACAAATGTTATTTTATGCAATGACAATTCTACAAAGGACAGTTCTAGTTTGCTAAGATACAAAAATTCTTTGTATCTCATTTTGATCATATTCATTTTATATAGAACAAACTTTATAGCAACATCTGTATAAACGTCTAAAAATAAAATTGGCAATCATCGTGGATGACAGGTTTGATGTCCCATTTACTATCCTAATTCGTTAAATATAATCATTTCTTGACAATCATTTTCATAATTTCAAACTGCCTCAAAATATTTTCCTACTGAAAGTTAAAATACATTTCTTTTTTTCTAAAACTAAATACGTACAAAGCCATCTTGAATACCATTTTATAATAAGTAAAAATAAAAAAAACCCTGATAAGTTCGCCTTTGGTTTATGAAGCTATTGTTCTTAATTGCATAAGAATTTTGCATGGAAATTCATAATTTGTCAAGTTGGTATACAGCTACTGTTGAGGATGCAACATGTGACAGCCACCTTGAGACTATGTCCTGAATCTTGTGTTTTCTAAGCTTGAATGACAATTTTGAGGCAAATTTGTATGATTGACTGCAAAATAAGTAAAAATAAATGAAGACAACATATTGGCTTGCAAATGTATGAGCTTAAAATAATTCAGTTTAAAATAGACTGCATATTTTGGAAAAAAACAAGATGGCGGCCACTATATTAATAATGTCCATATAACATTTCAACTTTGACAGTCATCTTCGATGGCATGTTGGGTGCTCTCTTTTTTATCCAAAGCCAGTAAATAAAAGTATTCTTGAAAATCGTTTGCATACATTCAAACTACATTCTTCCAATTCCAAATGAAAGCAGATATTATATAATATTTTGCACATTGGTAGCCATCTTTAATACCATGTTGGAACAACAAGCAACAATAAAGCCATGCTTAAAAAGAAGATAACTTGATAAACGGGACTGTTTCTACTTGCTAGAAGTAATTTTCATCAAAATTAATAACTTGGTAAAGTTCTAATATACAACTGCACTTTTTAGATACAAAAGTGGCGGCCATCTTTAAAATACAGCCACAAACCTGATTTTTTTTAATTGAAAGATGATTTTAAGGTATTTAGATATAACTGATGGCTATTTCAGTAAAATTAACTGAAAAAACATGATGTTTACAAATAAATAATGAGTTTATAATGAATAAGTAGAAAAAGGCGGCCATTTTGGAAAAACAAGATGGCGGCCATTTGAGGACATTTTCAGCGTGGCACTGACCCTTAATTTTTTTGTATTGTTATCAGCTAGCCATGTGCCAAGTTTCATGCTTTTATCATAAAATGCACGATTCTCCTCAAAATTGTTACATATCCGCCCCACTATTCGGGAATACCATCATGTCAAGATAATCGCACGTTATGTCAGGTCTGATCTGGGTATAAGTCCCTTGCAAATGTTATCAGCATAAGACACCAGCATGCAATTAGTTAAAACTGTACACCAACTTTGGTTCAATATGACCGATAAGTAATAAGGTGCAAGAACAATTATAGTCACGGTAGACCCAACATCACTAGGACGACGTGAACTGACATAACAACACAAGTAGATATATATACTGAACCACACTTCTAACGTAATATCAAACAGAACCTTTAATATTACATATATGGTTTCTTCCATTGTAACAAAATTTTATCAAAACTTAAAAAACTTATTTATAAAAATGAAAGTAGAACTTTATTGGTCAATCATTCCCTTTTGATCATAGCCTGCTTGGGTGAATGTCTGCCATAACCCATGACCGGTACCAAGGGTAACAACCTACGTCATAGCATTGATGTTTTAAACACGTAGTGCGGCGCCATCTTTGATTTACAAGGTCAGTTTTTCCCTTCGTAAAATTAAACAAATGAGTGTCTGTACAAACAAAGCAGTGCAGGCGGTGCCTAACAGCACACTTGAACAGAATATATAACGGCCACGCCCCGATATGCCGTTGCCTTTGTAATCATTCACCCACAAGAATCGAAGCGGGAGACACGAGGATAATTTTAGCAGTCACCCACTTCGATTTTTGTGGGTGAATGTTTACAAAGGCAACGGCATTTCTGGACGTGACCATTGTATAATCTGTTCAAGTGTGATGTTAGGCACCGCCTGCACTGCTTAGTTTTAACAGACACTAATTTGTAAGACATTTACGAAGGGAAAAACTAACCTTGCAAATCAAAGATGGCGTCATACTACGTGTTTACAACACCCACGCTATGACGTAGGTTGTTACCCCTGGGTACAATGATTTCGGCAAGACCTCGTATATTAATTAAAGGTACATTCCTGAAACATTTTGCGTTGGAAGTGTGGGTTAGTATATCATATATATAAACACATATAAGAACCTAGTTTAGCGTTTTCCTTTTTTCTTGTCAAACAAATGTATTCATAAAATTGACGTCTTACCAGGTAATTGTATTCTGATATACTGTACTGTGTAGATTCATACAAGATACTACACCGAAAACCCGTGTATGCGAACTTCTATCCATCGATAAGTAAATGCATACCTCCACCAATCTGACCTATGGACGGACGACTGCAAGATAACACTGATGCATAATGCATACCGATACCAATAAACAACAGAATGAGATACATAATTGTTTTCTTGCATGCGATATGCATATACAGGTCCATTAAAAAAGTTATTTCACTACGCAATATTTCAAAAGTTTTTTCACATTTTTTTAAATACATAAATGGTCTAAGTTTTACCATACATGTTGTTAATTTATCATGCAATTTTGTTTCTATAAATCACATCAACGTATAATCAGACAACCTTTGTATATAAATACTAAATGCAGTCCAATGAAAACACAATAATATACTTAAATACATGCCATTGAAAACACAACTATATACCGATACGCATACATCATAAAGTCAGTATTCGTTGCACCTCCATTTCCTTAATAAGATAAGCAATTTTCCTTAGCCTTGAGTTGTTAAATTCTTCCAGAACGTTCGGTGCTACACGCTTCACATACTCGCTGCCACATCTCTGCTTTTAAACACGGCAGTTGGTTACCAATATCTTTCTTCATTATCTTCCAAACGTTCTCTATGGAATTCATTTCTGGCGAATATCCTGGCCATTTCAGAACGACAATTTCGTTACATTCTAGGCATGTTCTAGTTCTTTTAGAGTTATATCATGAGGCAAGATCATGCATAAAGATATATCCATTCTGTGGGCACAATACCTCATTCACATTAGTCTGTATTTCACAGTCATCACAATCGACGCCATTGTCGTGTTTGGCGCAAACAGAATGTAAAATATCAAGCTAAGTTAATTCAGACTACTGTAAAATTGCCAGCAAGTGTGCAAATCTGGGGAGCCATTAACAACAGAGGTCAGTCTCTACAGGTAACGTGAATGGTAACATTGATAATGCAAAATACCAGAGTTATATTATTCATGATAATGAATGTGAATTGTTTGTGTTCCTACAGAAGGGAAATATTTTTATGCATGATCTCGCGCCATGCCATAACTCTAAAAGTACTAGAATATTCATAGACTGTAAAGGAATACGCCTTCTGGAATGACCAGGAAATTTGCCGGACATGAATCTCATTGAAAACGTTTGGAATATAATGAAGATAGAGATTGGTCAACAAATGCCATGTAAACTGGAAGTTATGTGGAAGTGAGTATGTTAAGCGTGGTATAGTGTAGCACTAAACGTCCTGGAAGACTTTACAATTCATTGCCAAGGAGAATTGCAGATCTTGTTGAAGCAAACAGAGATGCAACGAAATACTGACTTTATGACGTAGGCATACACTGTTGTTGTGTTTTCATTGGAATGTATTTAAAGTAATGTTGTTGTGTTTTACATTGAAATGTATTAGATATTTATATACAACTATTGTCTGATTATACGTTGATATGATTTATAGAAACAAAATGGCATGAGAATTTAATTACATGCATGGTAAAACATAGACCATTAATGTATAATAAGAATGTGAAAAAACTTTTGAAATATTGCGTAGTGAAATAACTTTTGTAATGGACCTGTACATCCGATGTATCGGATATCATTTTTTTTAAATTAAGTTTCTTAAATGAGGAGTCACTGTCATCATTTATGAGTTGCAGGTTTTTCACACGTCTTTATCAAACAGTTCAATTATACATGTATTAGACACCTGTTTTAATAGAGTTAATCACCTATTATCAATTTTGTTATTTATCCAAAAGCATGTTGGATAGGAGAATTTATATATTGCGTGGACCTAGATTTAGAGTTAAATTTTATGCATATGTTTGCTCGAAATAAAATAACTACTCCAAACTTACAATCATTGATTGTCTGATAATTACCACAAAGCAATTCATCAAAAGCAAGTGGATATGTATGTAATATTTGAAGGATCGTGTATAGAAGGACTGTCGGAAAAATTGCATTCTTAATGCTATTTTATGAAATAACAGAATGGAACCTGGATAAAATAACACTTTATCTAAAACAATTTCATTCAAACATCCTAGATTATGCCTAAAATTTCATAAAATATAGAATAAAAAATCATTTTGGGGACGTTTTGACCAATATTTTTGGAAACGATGTTTTCTCAAAACATCTGTTTCCAATGGTATCATATACACAAAATACACACAAAATCCCCATACCATCGAACCCCCGTTCAGCATTGCTACCCAGTCCGCTACCTAGACCGTTACAGCCTGTGTAAGTCGCTGGGAACCAAAATGACCTTAATGCAAACAACCCTTGTCCTGCTGCTAGACAAAAACAATATTGGTATTTTATTAGTTTGTTGCGGTTTTCAGCTCTGAAATGTAAACCCAACGGTCAGAAAAACGTTCTTGTGCTTGAAAACTTGATTATTGAAAGCTTACATATGATTGAAACAGAATTATAAGTTTATTTGTACATCAAAGGGAGAGGGTCTCAACGGGGTACCTTAAAAATCAGTGTTTCGTTTGTCAAAATTTCGCTTTAATCAGTTTAATTTAAGAGAAATCAGTGATAAAAAAAACTTATTTTGTAATGCTAAATGTGCTTACTGGTAAAAATGAGTTTTATGAAGACGCTAATTGGTAAAAATTTGGGACAAATTCGCAAATCAGTAAACCCCATTGGATGCCTCAAACGAGCTTCAGAAAAACAATGCCTTAGCATGAGAAAACCTGCTCTTGCACGACGAAGAACCGTTTCCAATATCTATGGTGCAGCCAGATATTGCAGTTAAAAGCACAATATCTTGCAATAGTTTTTTATCATTATACTTTTCTTTGCTTTTAAACATTACGAGACGGACAATAAACGCAGCCCTGTCCTTTTGTCATAAACGTGAAGAAGACACGTTTTCTTGTGGATTGTTAATATTTCCCGCCCTTTATGAACCTGACCGCCACTAAAATAGTTCTAAAAATATAGTGCGCTAGGTATAAGTTTTTATGGACAAAGTCATTTGCATGAAAAGACACTGTCGATAGACAGAAACGAATAATAATGATAAAATAAATACACCTTAACTTTCGTTTCGTTTCGCGCAACAATATCATCATCGAGTATATTTACACAAGTATTAGCTTTTCAAAAAAGCTGGCAGTTGTTTAGCCATATTATTGTATGTGTTCTTGCACACTGCATGCTTCCATTTTGAGCTTCTCGAGCATATCCATGTAGATTTGTTCTAAGATCTGATTATTAACGTTTGAACTGTATTTTTTTTACCATTAAACACATTCTTCCAGCGAGTATGTTGCTTGATCTTAAGCACCCAGCTTATGCATGGTACGTTATGGTAATGTATCTAGCATGAACGTTATTTGACAACATTGGACAGCCCGTTTTTTCTAAAACTGATGCCAGAAATCAAGGCCTAGTCTTATATACATAATGAAAGACTGAAACCATCAATAGTTGACTAAATGTCGCGATAATCACTGTGTCTCAACTCGGACCAGGGTCCGAGGTCTCAACATTTGTTTTCCACTAACATATTGCAGAATCATATACCTCATCATGTTTTGAGGTGTCACTTGATGCTCCGGGAATGGAAAATGAACAATTGCATGAAAAAAAACCTGTCATTCGGGATTGGCTTTACTGTTGACTTGAAAATTTGGATATCGCAAGTGGATCTACCATACGCATGCGCGAATCCAGAGGGGTATGGGGGCCCGGACCACCTGGAAAATCACAAATTCTATAGGTTTCAATTGAAATTAGCATTTGGACCCCACACCCCCTGGAAAAATTTGGACCTCCCTCCCCTGAAAAATGATAGACCCCCTCTGGAACCTTGAAAAATTATAGTTTTCCTTAAAATAAATTATTGGACCCCTCTTTAAAATTGTAAAAGGCTGATGCCTATGAAAACGTTATCAGAGTGTTTTTTCTCTGTCAGTTGAGCCTGGAGCTCCCATGACAAAAATTCCTGGATCCGCGCATGATACAACCGTAAAGTCAACAGTGTTGGATGCACAGGCTCATCTTTGCCTACTTGCGTCTAATGCTCTTCACGTCGTTAAGGAAAAAAAGTGAATTTCCGGTGCGATTTTTCGGTTTTGTGACAGTGTATCGAGGCCTTTTATGCACCCACTGGAAATTTAAAAAAAGGAGTTCTGGCTGTCGCCCGCCATTTGATAAAATTGTGGGGCATTGATAGTTTGAATTTGTAAAGTAAATTTCGAGGTCCAAAACAATTTATATTACATGTTTGCGAACGTGTACGCGATCGCAATGAGCGAAAGTGATGAGTTTACAGAAATTGTCTTTTCATGCCAGATAGCTCATGGGCGGATCCAGAGGGGGACAGACCCCACCTCTGAAAAATAGGGTTTCTTAGCATACTGGTCCGGTTCCCTTTAAAATCACAAAGCTACCAAGCCAGCATTCGATGTTGGGCCATCAGTGGCACGCCAGCGAAACGCCATTTAAATGGTGTTTCGCTGGCGGGCCAATGATGACCCGCATATAGTGGTGTTTGGATCCTCTCTCCCATCATCAATTAAAAAAAAGTTGTCAAAGTTGGACCCTTTTCTGGATCCGCGCATGCAGCTGAGCAATTATGTTTTATGTGCGAAGTCCGCTTTTATGCGCCAATGCACCACGTGCTACCCAACTCTTAAAACAGCACGTGGCATGAAAGCGGCGGATTTGATCTTCATGTCTGCGGCTGATATTATTAGCAGACAGGTTTGACCCAGACCAGGCCCGACAAAATGTTTAATGTTTGTATTCATAACAAAGGCGCTGATAAGAATGTGCGGTACCCAGGCTGATCTGCGACTTTGTTGGTCTCATACAACAAAGTCGGGGTAAAACAACTACAGACGTGTGGTAAGGATGTTTGCAAATTCTGATATGTATGTCACCGCGGATGATCTCAAGGTCTTTTGCTGTTTTCATTAAGATGGATGTTATAAAGACCTTCCAATTTTCTGTGAAAAAAACTAAATGGAAGGAAAATCCATCCATATTGGAAGACTTTTCCTTCCAAAAAAGACACACGGTCTGACTGTTCATGAAAACTAATATATTGAAAGTCGGGATACATACATCAATAGATGTGTGGTGGTTAAAATAAAGCGAATTCTTCCTGTTTTCAAATTCACAGCCACCTAGTGGGGCTATTATCCTAAATGAATGAGCGTACCTTCATCTACATTCCTTCTATGCTCGCAGTTAAGCTTGAATGCGCTGACGATTTTCCGCAGATGCACAGGCTCGTCTGAGCCTTCGCTGCTCGCATATGCGATAGGTACTATAATCTCATGAACTAGCTTATTTCATGAAAATGCCATTCATCAAGACCTGGAATCATGATACAATCAAATTATACTCGGTTTGTGCGTCTGTGCGTACACTATCTCGGTAATCATGAACTCTCAGGACCTTCCGTATGTATAGTTTCATGAGGACAGCAAGACACACCACGATCGGCTAAACAATTTGATAAAATGTTCCATTTGTTTGAACCTAGGAAAAGCCGTTATTACTACATTTATTGAGTTCTTTACGCTCAGAAAACCGAAATTGATATTCAACTTTATAAAACAAAACGTATGTAGATATCTAGAATTTGATTTGGTCTGAGCATGCTGAGTCTTCATCCACTTCAAACTTTATGTTACACTGTAAATTCCAGGGAACACGTTACGCATTTTGAATGTGTTGCATACCAAAACACCAGCATTTTCAAACAAAACATTGGTGATTTGTAGATGCTCTAATGTTTTAGTTTGCGTGGATTGCACTAAAACACCCAACGTTTTGCGCAAAACACCCAGCTGAAACTAGGTATTTTACACCTTATATGCTTCCATTCTATGGACGTGAAGCATAACCGAATTGTGTTAAATTGGCTGGATTTATATTCATTTCTTGAGAGGAAAGTTAAATGATCATAACGAATGTGGTTGCTGGGCTTTGGTGCCCTGGTCAGTCTTGTAGCTCAGCGTCCAGGTTTGGGCTTGCGAATCGTTGTGATTCGAATCGTTGTGATTCGCCTATTAAAATGCTCCGGGACGGGATTTGATGAGGACTTATACGAAGCGACAATTTGGAGACTATAGATATATAGTTGTTGTTTTTTTTCTAAGTTTTCAAAACGGTGCCTGTTTTCATGGTGTTGCGCATGAAAACACGTTACGTCACAATGAAGTCACGTGGTCAGAGATATTTTTATATTTTAGTTTGATTTTCCCCCGAGAATTTTAGACTGTAACATTTCAACAGAGAGAAAACCATTTATATCTAAAATATCTAATAAAGTTTGTAAAAAAATATTATTTAAAAAAAAACCGTTAATCATTTCAATCCAGACGCTTGATTTATATATTTCGAATATAATGTCAAGCGTCTCAACTGTGAGCGCGTTCTTTCATAGGCCGCCATTTTTGACAGCTTCAGGAGCCTTCACGAAGACTTTGAATGTATGTATCTTGTTTTCAAACATGTTTTGCTGCATATAAGCACACACGTATTAGCGCCAAGGCACAGCTTTTCCTACACCTTCCAAAAGGTTTTCTTCAAGGACGAACTGTTCAGTGTAAATATGTTGCATTATTTTTATTATTTTCATTTTTAAAATGAAAAATAGGAGCCGGGGCACAGCATTTACGAGCACCAAGCATACATTGATCAGTCTTTTCCGGTTGCAGGAAGCCCAGGAACCTTGTCTATCCATTGAGTCCCCAGCAAAGACTATTCAGAGCCTGATCCATGTCTTTACTGGGTATACGGGAAAGTGTAGGAAAAGCTGTGCCTTGGCGCTTTATGTGTGTGCTTATGCAGCAAAACACGTTTTAAAACAAAATACATACATGTTATGAAATAAAACAACTTGATGTGAAAACGTGTTTTTGTGTTTTCAAAGTGTAACAGGGTCAAAAACGCGTGTTAGCGTTTTCAAACAAAACACGTTACACACGTGTTTTGTCAAAACACAGGTGTTTAAGATTAAAACACCAGTGTTTTGTCAAAACACTAACACGTGTTTTCAAAGTGTAACAAGAAGGTGTTTTCTAACGTGTTTGGATTCAAAACACCCACTTTTACAGTGTAGTGAGCAGCGGGACCCTGATGAGATTGCGCAAACGCACATGCTCTCCTGGGCCTTGTCATAAGAACCGGCAGGCTATTTGCGAAATATTCTAGTACCAGTTTATATGAGGCACCGCGCAAGTTGATTTCGTGTCTGGTCCGAGCTGCACAAGTATAAAAATGCTTTCCGGGTCGCACGCGGCTTGGGTGTCCGATTATAAAAGATATATGACACAGAAGTAAAATGTAACTATCCATTATCTAAGGACACTTTTTGTAATGACCGTACAGAATATATCTCCGATGCATCGGCGACATAGGACGTGTAAATTAGCATTCGCTCGATTTTCAGAAAACAAATTTTAATGTTATTAACATGCGACGTCAATGCTGGATTTACGTTAGCGACCGAAGTCGTTAGATTGACAGACGAAAAGATCTGTTTGGTGTAAGCACGCGAAAGTTAACAGGAACATATCGTAGACAGCCACACTGATTAAAAACAAGCACCAATGAAGGAAAAAAACGTTTTGTACGAACTAATAAATTTGCATATAAAAAAATGACTAGTGTACGAACTAATACATGACATTTAACGAACTATTCAAGTGTACGAACTAATACAAGATTTACCGTATTATAAAATCCAACTAACTAGGATTCCTTGGGATAATATATTAAGATAGATTCCCAGCAAGGATGAAATAGAAAATGACTTGGTGACTAGCCTTGACAGGGACTCTTATGTTTGTTCTTTGATGTGCTGATGGTACTTTAACAAGCAGAAATAGGGTCTCTTATTCCATTCGTTCTGATTTGTTCTATGTATTTTATAGAGGGTCTTACACAAGTTATCATTTCATAACAAGGTGGTAGAGTGGGGCATTTTATTTTCTGCTGAAGGTTTCTGAGAGATGGTTCCTTTATTGTTGGCAGGATTAAATTTACTTGTCAAACTTTGTTGAGGGATGGGGACCAGGAAGTATATTCTTTTCTTTGCGTTCCTCTGTGGGAGGAGTCTGACTAGACTGAATAATGTTGACCAAATACTTAAAGCTTAAGTCAATCAGTTTAGACAGCCTTAGGTTAGTTTAAAAAAATGATTTGAAATGGGCACAAATGGAAGATTCTCTCATCATATGAACTATTGCGAAATTAACACCTCCAAAGCTGGTTTATTTCAAAGAAAATTTACTTTGTTATTAACATAACTTCTTTGTATCAAAATTATGCAACCTGTGGCCATAACATTATTTTTTCATTTGATGTTACTGTTATTCAGTGGAATATATCATGTCAAAAAGGGAGCGCAGAGGCTCAGTGGTAGAGTGCTTGACTCGAGACTGAGGGTTCAAGATTCACCGGCGTCACTGCGTCGTGGTCCTTGAGCAAGACGCATTTATCCTAGCTTAGTGCTGGTTCAACCAAGGAAGACCCGTCACTGTTTAAATGAAATATTGTTGTTGGGACGTAAAGAATCAAATCAAACAAACAAATCATGCCAAAAATAATGTCATAGCCAGAAGTTAAATAACTCTTTGGTGACAAGAAACACAATTGGAATAAAAGTAAGTAAGGGTGCAAAGATCAGGAATCAATACAATCAAGTACCACACCTGACCCAGGATACCAATGGGAGAGTGACAAACTCACAGTAAGACACCACAAACGAGAGCCAAGAGGTCAGTCCTTTCCCAGCAGGTGACCGCAAAGCACATATAAACAGACATAGCAAACACAAGACAGAACAAAAAACAAAAGATCCACAAAAGAAGTACCGCCTTGGAACGGTTAGTAAAATATTTTACTGGAGGGCTTAAACCGGTTTAACGGCGCCAACCTCACCCTTAATTCAGATGTGGATCAAGACACATAGATATTTGGTTTGCATGAAAGACCCCTAACTTATCAATGCATCATCTCCTAAAACATATAAATCAAGATAAATCAAGGAGATAAAGCAAGGATAAGGACTCAACAGTAAATAAAACTGAATACTGGAGCAAAAGAAATCCAACAGGTAAACCCCAGTGGGCCCGACAAACAGCCAAAGTATCAGGCCCCTATCATCTCATCAATAGATAAGTCTTTAAGTCGGAACCATCATAGAGTCTCTTTGACTCTAAACACTCTTAAACACTCTTTGAAGTAAAGCAATAACTTTTTTTTTAAATTTCTCATGAAGTGATCACTTCTGTAAGAGCCACTATGTATGACATGATGTTATCTACTGAATAACAGTAATGTCATAAGATAGTTAAATTTATGTATAGATTGTATGAATGATTCTAGTCATTTCATATAGGTCTGAAATAATGTATAGTCAATGTGTCTTTGCATATAGTTCTGAAGTAGATAATTGCACCCATCAAGCGTCACATCATTGTGTCCTAAGATAACCATTGGTAGCACATGGATTAGAATTTTTCTCAGCAAAGTGTATGTTCATTATAGATAAATATATTTTGCATATGCCAAGTAAAGGAAATGTGTGAAAATGCTTTATTCACATTTGCACAAACTTGATATTAAACTCTATGCAATAATCTTTTGTGCAAGATCTACTTTGTATAACATGATGTTATCTACTGAATAACAGTACTGCCATACGATAGTTGAGTTTATGTATAGATTGTATACATGTTTCTAGTCATTGTATGTAGGTCTGAGGTAACGCATGTATTGTCATTGTGTCATTGCATATAGTTTTGAAGTCCAGAATAATTTCACCCACCGAGAGTTACAGCCTTGTGTCCTAAAATAAACATTGGTAGCACAATGAGTTATTTTTTTACAAACAAAGTGCATGTTTGTTAAAGATATGTATATGCAGTGGCTCAAAGGTAGAGTGCTTGACTCGAGATGAAGGGGCCCAGACTCGAGCCTCAACAGCGTCACTGCACTGTGTCCTTGCGCAAGACACATTTATCCTAGCTTAGTACTGGTTTTAACCCAGGAAGACCTGCCCCTTTATAACTGAAAGATTGTTGATGGGGCGTAAAGAATCAAATCAAACAAAAAAACAAACAGTATATTTTGCAGAAGCATGTGAAAATGCTTTATTTGCTTTTTGACAAACTCCATATTATGTTTGATCTGTAAGAAGTCTAAATAGTCGCTGAAACCAGATATTATATTGTTTAAAAATTTTGTCAACAAATTGCTAGCAAATTTACAATTTGCTGTTGCTTGTACCTTTGCTATTTGAGCATACTCTGTGCCATTATGAACAAAACTCAACCTGGTGGTTGTAAGAATATTACAAATTACAAATGCTGATTTAGGTATAATTCAAGGAATTAGGTGACATGAGATTTCCTGTGACCGGCAAAGGTTCGGGTCAAGTCTGATCAGAGCCTTTGTGCTAGTAGCCAATACCCCAACTGGTCCTGACAGCAAACTCCATTTAACTCTCCATTTAACTGCTATTCCTTGTAGCAAAGTTGCATATTTAGAATAGGAGCTTAAAATTGGATCAAGTGTGATGTTTTTCAATTATCATCGATTATTACCAAAAACACAATCAAACGAAGTTTTTGATTGATCATCGATTATAATTGGTGATTATAATTGATCATCGATGCAACGCTTAAGTTTACACTTGTCAAAATGCCACAGTTTTGGAAATCACATGTCATGGCTCCTTTTTTGCTCTTTTTTATTTTTAAGTGCTTTTTTTTTACTTTTTATTGTCAATGTTCTTAATGAAACCTAAGTTTACCATCTATAAATCTTCTTTTTATATCTATAGTATATGCCAGATATACACAGTTAATATTGCCAAAGAGCTACATGCATCAGGGGGTGCTATTTTGGCCCACATATGGGCTAAAAAATGCTTTTCACCATTTTGTTCTTATTGGTTTATTAGAACAATATACCAAGTTTAAAAGTAAAACTTTTAAATTGACGTTTATCTTTGCTATGGTTACCAAAAACGGACATCAACATGGGCTAAAAAATGGAAAAGCGAACATTTTGGAACAAATTTGAGACATTTGACAGAGAAATTAACGTTAACTCAAACAAGATATTTTACCATGTGATAAAAAGTATCAGAACACATAACATATTAAAAGCTTTTTAGGTATGTAGCTATGCTGATATCTAATAATCCCTGACAAAGTTGGAGGGATATAGTTTTGGCGTCGTCCGTCCGTCGCATTTTTGTCCATCCACATCTCAGAACTACTGGTCAGATTTGATACATATTTGGTACACAATAAGTATCAAGTACTCTGATATCCTATAAGTTTCGTCAAAATCGACCCTTAAAACTTTAGTTATTGCCCTTGTTGGAATTTTAGGCAATTATAATGCAAGTCTATGTTAGCAGAATGTTAACGGGTTGCTCCACTGAACAAAATGTTATCAAGAGCTAGACAAAAGGAAATGGCTATAAACACCTTTCCTTAACAGAACAGAACAGAACAGAACTTTTATTTGCAGTTAAACTCAGGCCACACGCAGGTGGCATATGAGATTAAACAGTACATATGTCAAAAGTAAAATGACGTACATAACAGGCATGTGTTTGAGAAAAAGTAGGGGAAGGGAAGAGTGTTGGTTGTACGGAGTGTACGGAGTGTACGAAATAAATTTTGATCGTACATGTGTAAAGGTTATCAGATTTATTTCTAAATTCAGGGTTTCGAGGCTGGCTTTCATAGGAAGCCAGCCTTGGAATCCTGAATTAGGTGGATTATAACAGTTTTCCTGACAAATATGCAGCTTATATAAAGGCAATTGATCATTCAATCCTGAGACATCATTATTATGAAGGCATAATACAGATTTAAAATTTTGGATTATACATAATTCGCTGCGCTCGATAAGCTATAATATATATCAACATGAAAATATGTAGAGGGACAGTGGAGAGAGTAGCAATATTTTATCTTGCTGTATAAAGATTGTGTCTTTAATAACAGGGAGTGCGTATATCGGTCTGTGTTTCCACACTGACCGACACGTGCACCCCCTATTTCGGCGCACGTCATACTCAAGGGAGGGAACTCCCCCAAGCTTGCTTATCAAACTGAAAATCTTTTGGTCAAAGGGAGATAAAAGCTACAGGGTAAAGGGGGTGAAAGCGCGAGTTGTATTATGGTATATTCGCGTTTTTTAACATAATAGGAAAACTTACTGTGAGCAATCAGTGGAGAACCCGATCGGGCATCACATTCTGTGATGCCTGATTGGAGTCTACACTGTTCGCATATGCTCCTCAAAATGAAGGCTCATATTCAAACTAACATAAAATATTAGACACAGCTTCACCTCATGCAGTGGAATATTGTAGGTTGTGTTAGAGTTTGTATAAGATGACTGCCATCTTCATTTCTCAATAGAATATGTGTTGTGGGTACTCAATCGAAGTGCCTCTTTGAATGAGACAGTTCCATCGAGCACCTCAACACGTGTTTCCCTATGTGTCACACTCTTTGCCTGCTATTTATTAATATTGCACTACATGTCTTTGGTGTGCGTCTCATTCAAGGGAAGAAACTCCTTCGAGCTTACCATTCAGACTGTAGCTCATTTAGTCAAAGGGAAATAACAGCAGCAAGATAAGATAACTCGGGTGAAAACATGAGCATGAGACCTTCCATTTCGATAAATTTGACTAGTCCACTAGCGTTTAGAGGGTTGCTATATGGCTTGTTCGCTTGTTTTTTATACTGAGAAAACTCTTGCATCAGAGGAGAACCAGATCAGGCGCCGCATTCTGCGACTCCTGCTTTGCGTCTACACTGTTTACATGTGCTCCACAAAGGAAGGTTCATATTTATCATTGCACATATTAACATAGATACATGTTTACAAACAACTGCTTATCATTCAGTGAGAAATTGAAACTTTTGTTAGAATTTGTATCAGATGCATTTTATTTTATTTCTCAAAAGTTTGTGTGTTGTGGGTACTCAATCGAAGCGCCTCATTGAATGAGACACTTCCACCGAGCACCTCAACACGTGATTCCCTCTGTATCACGCTATTTGCACTTACTTTTTTTTGTGTGTTTTTACAGAGTCAGATACACGTTTTATGCTGTATCTATCCACATTAATTAATACATCTAGTTGTAGCCAATATTGACAAATGATTCAAATTATAACAAGTTAACCAGGTCACATAAGCAATAGTCAAAATCACATACTTTAGCTCTACTAGCAAGTCGATAGAATATATCGTGCGAAATATAGCTGATAATTCAAAATAACTTCGATCAGTATTATTGTGCGTTTTCAGTTTTGGTAGTTTTAAATGTCACCAATTAGACAATTTAGTTTCATGGATGGCTAATTATACGAATTTTGACATTATAAGCTTCATGAATTTAGATAGGTTGAGGAGTACCTGTTTATTTTTGCAGTTCAATAACTCTTGAAATTTAATGGTGTTTGGTCTTAAATAGTAGTATCTCTTAAGTAAGTCTTTTCTTTCATTTTGAAAGTATGGACAGATAAGCAGATAGTGAAATTCATCACCTAGATCGTTTTTGTCACATAAATTACATTTCCTGTCCTCATAAACTATGTTTTCCCATCTGCCTACTTCTATAGGTAACTTGTGATTAGCTGTTCTAAATTTAACCATTGGTATACTAGATGATCGCGGAAGGGATATTAAAAAAGTTTCAAAATTGATATTCATTTTAAAAAGTTTATAATTTCTTCCTTTGGATGTTGTATTAGTTGTGGCATTCCAATCTTGCAGAAAAATGTCATGTAGTGTTTGAGAAATTTTCAGTTTTGTCGCAAGTGGGTGTTGTATATTATGTTGATGTAATAGGTCAGGTTTCCCTACAGATATTAGAATTTGTCTTATTTTACCAATCCATTTATGATTAATGCCTCGGTTTACGAAATCATTATATAATATTTGATACATCTTTTTGACAATTTTTGCATCACTTCCGTTCAAAATTGATATCCAATATCCTAGCATTCTCTTTTTGATTTGAAGGTTAATTGGCGATCTTCCTAGTTCTGCGTATAACATATATAATGGTGTACTTTTCCTTGTTTTTGTTATATTTCGCAAAAATTGATTATGTACTTTTTCAATTAAATCCGTATTTTGGAAACCCCAGACTTCACAGCCGTACAGAAGTATTGGAAGTATTGTATGATCAAATATTTGCAACTGTAAATCAATAGGTATTTGTAGTGAATTTATTCTTTTGTAAAGCAAGTGAAGTGCTTTTTTTTGCCTGCTC
>OZ026519.1:20441037-20448537 GCA_964019695.1 Loripinus fragilis | reverse complement strand
ATTTTACGTGTATTAATGAACACTTTTATTATCAGACTGGTAGCAATTCTATTATAGATTAATGATGGCAATTATAATGTCCCACTTCGAATCGAAGTTGAGTTCCTACTATAGTAACTAAAGTTCAATTCGAACAGCGATAGTCGCTACTATAGTGACGTCATGAACCAACTAAAGATCAGCGGTGGGTCAGAGCACCTTTACTCTAGTACCTTATCTGGTTCCCTCCTCTAGACCTATCTAGCAAGATGGGTTCAAGATCTATCAATAGCGTCAAAATGTTTTTATTTTACAAAATAAATCCTTGATGTGTTCTATTTTCGGTCCCTCTTATTAGTAATTGTTAATTAGAATAGTCTGTGCAGTTTATGCACACCCTTTTGTCTATGATGAAGAATTTAGGTGGGACATACAGGGCTATTCACTTTGTTTACTTGACAACTAATTAAAAGGGAGCAACTGTAGCCATTCAGGTGTAAACGTACGCACGCATCTATTACGTAAGATCTTTAGTAGGAACTTTAGTTCGATTCGAAGTGGGCCATTATTATTCCAATTGTGCCAGATGGTTCATGTTTGGACAATCGTGGCATGATTAATAAAGTTATAAAACTAAATCTACAGTGTTTTTATACATGCTTATGTACAAGCTACATGTCAAATTGACCCAGAAGTGTATGCGACACGCCATGATCCCAAAATATATCCTCGCACCAAATTTAGGATCCCTACCTCAAATTATATACAGATATGCTCTGAGCTCGACCTTGCTAGTACAGAAACCAGAGGTCAAGGTCACAGTGACCTGGAAACATTTGGTGACTCTCCAGGGTCCAAGATGTATCTACATACCAAATATGGAATGCTACCATAAATAAAATAGGCGATCTGCTGGGGGTGCATTTTTTCAAGAACTGACTCCTGAGATCAAGGTCACAGTTGATGAAAACAGTGAGCGACATTTCATGACCACAACACATATCCACAAATTGAATTTGGGGGTTAATATGGCATATAATATGCGAAATGCTCTAACAGGGTTCGCACACACCTGGAAAAAATTGGCCTTGGTCCTGGAATTGTCCAGGAATTTTGTAAAATCATCCTTGAAAATATGAATTAGTCTTTGAAAAATTTAAAAATACAACTAGTCCTTTCAGATTTATGGGATGCGCTAAAAAACTGTGTGAAAATCGCAAAAAAAATGAATGAAAATCGCTAGATACACGTCAAAGAGCGAGTTGCAACTCATATTCTATTCTATTCAATTTGTGTGGTAGTCCCGGTTTTTATCACCGGTGTCAGAATCAAAGAAATCGAGTGCGCCTATTCATTTCGCTGCTTCTGACTGAAAAAAGTGCACTTTAAAACGTTGTGTTGTACAATATTGGGAAGAAATTGAGTCCTTGAAAAATGAAAAAGTCTTGGAATAGTCCTGGAAAAGTCCTGGACTTCTGTTTTCCCATTTCTGTATGAGCCCTGTCTTAACTTGCTGTCGGTGAGTTGTCTTGTCATTGAACTGTTTTGTTCCCATAACCACGACCGTTATGCTAATAGTTTGTTTATATAAATAGACAAACCAGGTAGAGGGTATCACTATTTCGACACAAATGCTTGCGGCGAGAGCGCCGCAATCAAAAAAGATCCATTGAAGATTATATCATATAGGGTCAATGTAGGTACATTCGGCCAGTGCAGGTACAATCAGACACTTTCGTATTTCTTAGATAACTTCAGTGCGACTCCGGTTGTCATTGCTATGTGTAGCCCAGATAAAAGCCAATAAAACAGTTATTTCCTATTCGCAGCGTTGCAAGTTCATTATCTTTGGTACAAGTATTTTCATTGCCTGAAAAATGTCTACGTCATAACAAATTTTCAGAGCTCCAAATGTTATAAATCTCACCAGACCAAACGTAACCACTGCCCCAGATAATATACACGTGTATAGTCTAAATTGTGGTAACAACTTACTGCATTCTGCGCTTGCATTTAGCGGACATTATATTTTGTGACTTTATATCTATTTAGTGAAAAATCTCATATATTTTGTTGCAATTTGACAAACAAAATGTGTCCGACTGTACCAACCAAATAAAAACGATCTGCAGGTACAGTCGGACAGCATGATTTAGTTGCTCTAAACGAATCCGACTTGCACCAAAACAAGTTTAAACATTTATTAAAATGCTTGTCACATGCCCTACTTAGCTTCCTTTCTCTTCTATAACATGGTCTAACTTAATGGTTTGTCTACAGTGTGTGTTTGTGGTATTTCCTGATCATATCACTTACTTTTTGTAAGATCGTCTGGTGTCCTTGGATTACCTTATAAAAACCAATTGTGTTTACCTACGGATTACCACAGTGTAAACTCTTTGGCACTGGAAGATTGTGATTGTAATAGCTCTGAAATAGCCTATATGGGTACCCTGTGTGCCTGTTTGTTCTATGTTGGTCATGTTCGTGTGTATTCCTCTCTTTAGGCCGTAGGTTGGCGTTGATACGTGATTATGGTAATAACTGGTCTTTTTTGTATGTTTGTTTCTACAAATAACCCTAGCCTCTCTCTACACATATCTATCTGTCTACTGCTAGACACGACTGCCTAACTTACCATGATGGGTGCTTTATCTAATATACAAAAAAGTATGCGAGTATGATCAGGAAGGAAATGCCACAGATCATTGACCGACCCACGACCGATGACAACGTGCAGAAGAGACAGAGAAAAAGATTGAAAGAAACACAGAATACAGAACGCAACAAAACGGATCAAACACCCTCCCGACCTCATCCCCGCACAAAACGATTGGCGCAACAATATTTATTATAAACAATGAATCAACAACAACAGGATAGCCAACACCACTAGGGGTGGGTACTTAAATGCATTTTACTGGCCAATTCTTCGCAGATTAGACTGCATTTAGTTTATGTACTTTTATAAAAATAATTTCTTAAAAACTATCATAGAAACATATTTTGATTCTAATATACTGTAAATCAATTAATTTAAACAATAAAGTACATGTAGTATATAGTGGGTGGCATTGGGTGGCGCAAGGTGATCAGTAGTACCCTTCCTCCCTATCTCAGAAAAGCTTAATTGCTGTGGTCCTCTAAATCCCTAACAGGAAGAGAGAAGCTTCTGAAACTATTCCAATCCTTGATCAGTATTTATGGACAAAGTTTTATATTTTGTTGAAGAATAAATGAATAACAACTGATAAAAAGACGTTTGTCTACCGATTCTACGCCCACATGCGTCCCTTTTGTTGTTGTCCTATTGTACCAGCCTGTGTGTCCGAATGTACCAGCAATTGTCCGATTGTACCAGCTGTCTGACCAAAGGCAGAGTAGCGAGGATTTATCCACGTATTTATCATATTTTCGTGACAAAATTGTTTTAAAACATATCTTGAATAATATAAGCATACATATGTCATTTGAAATGTTACATTGTACGACATGTCATGTACCCAGAAAGAGTTGAACACGAGAGTGTCCGAATGTACCTACATTGACCATTTTAACCCTTATAATATACGGGTACTGGTCAACACGTACCTAAGTCAACTCGTACAATGTACCTTAGTCAAATGGTACCCATTTTTTGGTCAACTCGTAACTTAGTCAACTCGTACCTAAGTCAACTCGTACCTTAGTTTATTTATAATAGAATATGAAATAGTTTTATGCCGTTGTCTAAGTACGTTGCTCATTACAAAAGCAAAATGATAAGTTTTGCTACGACTAAGGCGAATTCTGCACTCAAAAGGAGCGTTCAATTACAAATGGGCAATACAGTATACCGCCCAGGTGTTGCTCGCTCTTACAAATTACAGTAGATGAAGAAATAGCTAGGCTCTACATTGTAAAAGAAATAAGTGTAACTTAACACCCATTTTGGTTGCAGCCGGACTGCCACTGGTCTTGACGTAATTAACGTATGAGCTGTTTTGTAATAACAGGGATAACTGTTAAACAACTATCACTGGTTAAATGTTAGCCTCTGGTAGCGTCGTCTTAGTATAAAAGTGGTGCGAAATGGACATCAAAAATGGGTGGCAACTATGCAGCCACCTCTTTTAGTGTTAACTTACAATGATAACACATTGCAAACTTATCATTGCAAATAGCACTGGTCCCATCGAAATCATAAAATCTGGTTTTGTTGCATGCAATCCATAAAGGTACAGACTCGATGAGATAGACCGATCGGAGCATCCAAGCAGTCTGATCAGGGCATTTGTTATTCAATCTCAAAAACCTTAATAGCTGAACTTGCTATGCGCATTATTCAAATTGAACCTAGCCTTTGTAACTGAGCATGCTGGATGTGTCCTTATAGGGTAGCTAACCCCTGAAATTATGTTTTCTCGTGGCGCGGGTTTGTGTACATAAAGCCGCTTTACAGCCACGTGCTGGTGATTGGTAGGGTGTGAAAAACAGCACAATGATGAATACATGTATGTGGTTGTATTAAGTTGTAATTAGAAATTAACATTGTCTGACAGTGTAAAACTTGAATAATTAAAACAAATAGTACAATCTTATTAAAGAAAATTCGCAATGTAAAACATGAAATATTTTTGGTTTATAACTGATTAAAACATTTTAAAAATAAACCAAGCTCACGTCAGAGGGTTTGGTTCTTTCATTTAGAAAGTCCAGATGTCTCTCAACATGCAGTCTCATCTGAGCATTCGCTACTTGCCACTTAACTGACTCCAAATTTGCATTTTGTTTTGTCGTCTGCTGACTTATTTTGAAATGAGTAATTCAAAATATCTTCTAATATTTTAGTGCTAGTTGAAGAAAAACACTGCATGCTATCATATCAGACCTATGTCCGAAATTCAAAACTTTGTGCACACGAGCAACGAAGACCCTGCGGAGCCGTCATTATATAAAGGGCTAGGATATTGGAACAGGCAGATCCGAAACTCCCCTAATTGCAGCCTCACAGGTCGTAATTTATAGTGTATTTTTTTTTAATATTTGAACAGGCTGGCCCGAATCTCTCCTGATTGCAGATAGCAAAACTGTGTTGATTCGGTCGTTTAAGCAGGCTATTCCGAACATCGACCCATAGGGAAAATGTTAGGGAACTTGCCACAGCTGGCCTGAACCTCGTCCGATCGCAAATACTTAATTGTGATGAATATGTATGATTGAACAAGCTCCCAGAACGCCGCCCCATAGGCATAAGAGTTGGGATCTTTGAACAGGCTGGCCCGAACCTAACCTCAGCACAGATAGTAAATTTTGATGTTTTAGTGTTTGGAAAGGCTTATTAGGACATAGACTTACCAAACTCTCCGTCTATCATGCTCTACTCTGCCCCGTTTTTTGACTCAGGTACGAGTTGACTTGGGGTAGGTACGAGTTGACCAAAGGTTAGGTACGAGTTGACCAAAAATGGGTACGAGTTGACTTAGGTACGAGTTGACTAAGGTACGAGTTGACTAGAAACCTCTGTTAACCATAATCAACTATGCATAATAAGTTTAGCAATTTTGTATGTTTCGCATCTTTACGTGCTCATCTTTGTGCAATATCGAACAATTTCAATTGCAATGACGAGAACAGGATCTTGGGCAAATGAAACCACGAATTTAGGGGAGAAGGGGGCTAGTTCGGCCCCGTTTTAGAAAACGTACAATTTTCGAAAGACTAGACCATCTTGATCTGCGAAACTTATATGTTTAAGAAAGGCACAATAGGGCGGTACCAGTCCCGGTAACCACAATCATGTGTCTCTGTACAATAAAGGGTTATCTTCATTCAAGGAGAGCAGGTCATGATGGCAGAACTTGCCCCGCCATGGGGTAAGTTCGGCCACCCCTTGGGGCAAGTTCGGCAAAGGAACTGTCCTGGCCTATTATTATACAGTCAACCTTCTGTAGTTGGAATCGCAAAGGGCAAGATAATCTAACGGCATTAACCACGTTTATGTTATTTTTTGCATACCCATGGTCATCCAAATGCTTTTTCTTCAATCATAGATAGAATTTAACCCCTTGATATCAATTATGCAACTCCACAATCTTAGTGTTACATAAAATGCTATAAAAGAGTAACCAAATATGCATCGCCTTTCAACCAATATACTAGATTTTTTATAAACACACCACTTTGCGTTGCTATGGTAACTATATAAGCGATGTATATCCGTCAAAAAGTATGATTATGTGAAGCTGATTGTAATTTAAGTTACATAACAGAACAATGTCCACTTTGATGCCTTAGACTACTTGATATTAACTTTTAAAGTCAAGAGGTCAGCGAAAAATACCAAATATATCTTTGAAACTTGATTTTTTAAGCTTTGTTTCCATGGTAACAGCTGAAGACCCTAGACCATTACTTTTCCCTGTTGATTGTAGACAGAGTGCATGAGCATACACAAGTATAAGTAAAAAAAAATGAACAATACATCTCAATCTGTTGCCATGGTGACCACCTATAGTGAGCTGTCCATGCGTGTTTGGCTAGTCTTCTAATGTTGCCTAGCAATGAAAATTGGAACTATGTAACAGGTCGAATATGGTACATGTGAACAGCCAAAAAGACATGTTAGCTTTGAACGAGATTTCTTAAGTCTAGCATGTAAATTCAACGGTCTGCAGGAAAAGTCTCATTCTTTATTGGATGACCCTCGTAGATATGAACATGGAGGTATTTAGGATCTATGATATGAACACCCTTTACAAACTAGGTGACCTAAAATACAATAGCAAATATTTTATGTAAGTGTTGGGCAAGTTTGGCTGTGGGTCGAACTTGCCCAGACTTAAGTGGCCGAACTTGCCCCTGACAGACTATTTCCAAATATCACATGACAGCTTCTTTTAAGATGCAGGAAAAGAAATTAACAATGTATATATCGAAGCACATACTCCTTTCGTAATAAAAATATATAATTTAAATCAGAATCATAACACATCTTTAGATAAACAAAAGCGAAAATTACTAGATGAAAAATTTACTAATCATGCAAGAAAACGAATTTTCTGGAACAATATCAATGTACCCTTCAGCAGTGCAGCCATTGTGTACTCATGTAGACAAACTCGTCACAAGTAATCTCCAAATATGTTTCCCAGCCCCATATCTCAGTTAACATGCTAAATATAGCCACATGCCAAACATGCCCCGAGGCCGAACTACCCCCGGTCTCCCCTACAGACGCCATCCTTTAAATAGGCATTAGGGGAGAGCAAGAATTGAAGGAGTGGTCAGTAAGCAAAATTCACATCCGTTGTAAGAAATGCTAAAATGATAAGCATGAGATTTTTCGTTTGGTGGTCTTACATCTTCCTCATTCATCATACGCCTATAAAAACTATTGGTTATCTGACCGATGTGATAGAGATTTCATGGTGAAAAAATCAACTGCCATCAATCACGTCAAAACGTAGTCATCATTTGATTAAACTTTTAATGTTAATTGGTGTTTCAATTCAACAGAGACTCAGTTTACAAAGATGCCAT
>OZ026519.1:20423655-20441014 GCA_964019695.1 Loripinus fragilis | reverse complement strand
AACGTAAAAATCTGTAAACCACTATTCTTGCATAAATATCTAATATAAATTAAAAAGGCACTACCTATTTCCGTGCGTCCAAGTTTCACTATCCAGATTTGTATTTTGAAAGAAAAAAATGACTTTTTGGTAATAAACATGATTTTATTTTTACTTTAATGACATGCCCATAAGTAAAGCATAGACATTTGCTATATTTACAAATAAAATAAATCGTGTTAATCATAACTGGAGGACATATCTTATTAATGGTTACTTCTCATTGCATCAAATAGAGAGTATTTTCGTACAGCAAAACGACCGAAATGATGATGCAATATACCAAAGCCTATTAGTTTCATAACAAGAGGACCTGAAGTGCTCACCTGATATTGAGTCACAAGATCTCCTTATTAATGTTAAACTACGTCTTGGTCAACCTAGGCTTATTATTTATTTATTTTTTGTATGGCTCACATGCCTAACATCCCCAATGCTACATACCAAAACGACCTAATGCTACCGACCAAACATAATTTGCCTTTTGGTTTAAGAGAAGAAAATTTAAAGGGTTTTTACAATATATGGCCATGGCGCTCATTTACGGTCAAATTTCCTGAAACAAAATGTGATATATTGTTTTATCTAACACATACTCCATATGAAATTTGAGTTCAATCAGCCAAGTAGTTTCTAAGAAAAAGATGTTTAGACATGTATGTGACAGTCCAAAGTGAGCTGCCTTGGGTGAAAGGTCAACTTTACATTTGGTACTTATATAAAAGTTGTTAAGTATAATAGGTTTGGGAAAATGTGACGTTCCATACACAAAAAGCCAATATAGCTTTAAATTTGCATTATAATCCTTACATGAATAAAAGAGCCCTAGGGCCCTGGATCGCTCACCTGAATCCTGGCACGTGATGTATTGGTCTGTGATTTGAAGATTAAAGCTCTTATAGCCATGTTGTTCAGCCAAGCTGAACGTTCTGAACAATTTTGGTAGAGGGCATCATGAGGAGCATTTCTGTGATATTCTTTTGAATTTGGACCAAAGGTTCAGGAGAAGATGTTGTTAATAGTCAGTTCTCATCGGGAGCTCTGGTGACCCCTTTGTTCAGTGGAGAAGAACCATTTGCGCAATTTTGGTAGAGGACATTTGTGGGACAATTCTGAGAAATTATTTTAAATTTGGACCAGCGGTTCAGATGTCATTTAAAGACATTTCATATCTAGAGCTCTGGAGGCCTTTTGGTTCGGCGGAGAAAACCATTTGTGTAATTTTTGCTAGACGGCATTATCAGGAACAATTCTTTGAAATTATTTTGTAATTGGACCGGTGGTTCAGATGTCGTTTAAACACATTTTATCTAGAGCTCTGGCGACCCCTTTATTTGGCCAAGCGAAACCATTTGTGTAATTTTGGTAGAAGCTATCATGAGGAACAATTCTGTGAAATTATTTTGAATTTGAACCAGTGGTTCAAGAGATGTCGTTTTAAAGATCATTCTTATTTAAAGCTTTGGAGGACCTTTTTTCAGCAGAACAATTGGTACAATTTTGGCGAAGGGCATTATGAGGAACAATACAAGATGCATACACACAACGAATTCGGGTTTCCTAACTCAAAAAGTGTAGGAGATATGCTACGGACACAATTATTCTAGAAACGAGGTCAGAGGTTAAGGTCAACAGTGAACCCAAAATATAACAATGACATTACAATTTCAGGACCTTTTGGGCGTAAAAACGTCAAGATTTTGCAATCTTTCACGCAGCGTTATAATGGACTTCATTACGTAACGTAAAAATCTGAAAACCACTATTCTTGCATAAATATCTATCAATATAGCTGTTTTACCCATTATCAAATAACAAAAATCCATGTTCAAGTCAGGAGATTCGCGTTCTGTTTGAACATGGGTTTGAACTTGAAAATTCTTAAAATGAGCCCTGAGTTATTTGCTTGTGGTCATACGGAAACGTTATGGGCCAGACTGATCATTTCGCCGAGGTTTTCTTTCGCGAAAACGTTGCGTCCGGCTATGACGTTGTGACGACGTTATGACGTTCGAAAGTTTACAGGTGACGCTATTTTGTTTGGAAAAAACAGTGTCAGAAAAATGGAATTTTAAAGTTTTAGCGATGCTTTCAGTGGTCTTTAGGTTAGAACCAGGTGAGATATACGAAACCAAGTTCTAATTGGTCACTTTTCAAACTCATTATTTCCGACCAAACACTAAAAAAAATCAAATGATTTTTTGCCTATATATGTGCATTTTAATGGGCAAACGTTTAGCAGTGTTTTTGAACAGTTTACTTTTACTTCAAAGTTTTTGGGTTAAAAATGCAAAAATCGATTTAAAAAAGATGGTTTTGAGAGTAGTTTTTTTTTTATAAAATTGACGTTAAGGTGGTTACAAACTGGTCTGTCCGACTTGAAAAACATCTAACAATTAAAATTTCGCTTACGGTTGTTTTTTTTACACATTTCTAAAATGTTGCATTTTTCAAAAAAATTCGAGATTTTTGAAATTCACCAGTATTTCCTGGTAAAATTGTTAAATGCACTTAATTTATTTGAACACTGTAGGCCAAACACAGTAAAGCTTGAGTAGTCCATTTTTGGCGATTATTGTTTTACGACTACTGTACACTTCCGGTTTCAATGTGAGAGTTTAAAAATCGCTTTGGTAGCATAATATATATATTTTTTTCAGTTTTCAAAGATGGACGGTGGCGTCTGGTGATAATTAATAATCACTGAAAATTTCAATGCCGTGTCGCTGATAATAAAGCGTACAGAGCAGTGCAAAGTTTCTATGTAAATTGCAAGCTTAAAGCTGAATTTCGATGATTTACCTGCTAAAAGTGTTTGTCTTATGTTGTTGAATAGCAAAAACGACGAGTCCGAAGGAATCAAAACTTTTGTGGTTTATTCTTCTTATATCACGCTAGCCATTAACATCTTCAAACAAACAAAAACGTTAATTTGTGTTATGGTTTATATCTTAGAAAAAGTGTGACTTTTTGAAATGATGGTACCTTTTCTCTAGCTTCGTCCGTGCAAGAAGTACACGTCGTTTTTAAATGAAATAACATTCAGAGTCTCGGCAAAGTATTGCTTCACTTAAAAAAACATGAATTTCGTATACCCTATGTTTCACTTTCTGACCTAGCGTAAAATGTAAGGTGACCAATTAGCAGTTGGTTTTAGTATATGCAAGAATAACGATCACACATGTTTGTTTCATTGCATTAACACTTGCCGGGTCCCTCGGGAGATGTTTGAACACTCGATTAACGGCCTCGTGTTCAAACAGCTCCCTCAGGATCCGGCAAACATTAATGCATGAAAAAACACGTGTGACTCCTACAGTGGTTTATCGATTTTATTTTATCACAAGCAGTGAAATCAATGCATATCAAATGTGAGTAAAATTGCTATTTTTCTACAGTGAAAAAATATCGTATTTTTTCACTAGTGACTGATACGATTTATATTTTCACTGTAGAATAGAATAGAACTGTAGCAAAACAAGGCTTTCTTGGCAAATTTGGGACTGGGATTTTTTAACAAAAGGTTTTAAGTGAAGTATATTTGTCAAAAATAACGCTACGCATGTTATGACGTCAACATCAAACATAATGACGTCACTGTTTGACCTGGCGTAGCGCCAGTTTGCACGTGACGCCTTCCCTAAGGCACACTCAATAGACTTTCTTCAAATGCTGATTTCTTGCGTTTCAATCGTTAAAAAATGATTCTAAGCCATTTTCTAGTTTTCTAATGTTATACCCAATAAACACACTGCAAAAGTCAAATCGAACGAGAAACGACCAAGTAAAAAGTTAGGTTTTGATTTCTGTATTTCCGTTGAGTATAAAATAAAAAGAAAATTTACTTTTTTTTGGCAAATACCAAATGTATTTTATCTCGTGCGGTGAAAATATCAGCATTTTCACTCGTGCTACGCACTCGTGAAAAATACTGATTTTTTTCACCGCACTCGATGAAATATATTTGGTATTCACCTCAAAAAAGTAAATATCCTCTATTTATTGCATGGCATTTTATCACTCCAAGACGCGACATCATGTGATAATATAACATAGTAAAACAAAATATGTGTTTGTGTCTCTGTCAAACAATAGAAATATATGACATTTACTATTCCACACATACAGTTTATGACAGTGACGTAAGGAAAATCCCCAAACCGTCATAAGTTTCAATAACTGTATGAGATCTACTGATAACTTAAATTTAGTACCAAAACATATTATGACCTCATTGTTGAAATCTCCTTGTTTAAGTATAATTGACAACACAAGCTCACCTGCAGGCAAGGCTATGTATTCCCTGGTAGTGACAATGTAGCTTAAATTGACAGCAAGCCCCCATGCAAAACGTGCCTTTCATTAGCATTATAGTTCACTCCGTCTCTTCCTGTGCTTCACAACCAATCAGTTTGCACAGAAATTTATTTTTTTGGCCAACTTAATTACATATTTTGTCAATATTTGTAATATCTATTAAGTAAAATCATTAAACAAATCCGTTAAGTGGTCAAGACGACCATTTCAAAAGGAGCAGTTAGAAAAGGGGAGGAGAAAACTATAAGTAGGTCAAAGCTCACATATTACAATTATAAAGAAATTAAGTGGGTCACTCGCTACGCTCGTTCCCACTTAATTCCTTTATAATTGTAGTATATGCTCTATACTTATAAGCTGTCTGAGCCGAACCACATTAGTTCTATGAAATCCAACAAAACTGTCATTTTGATTTAATACTAAATATTAAATTACCATTTATCTTTAAATATTAACACACTATATGTTAGTTACAATTACATATTATATAGTTGTAAAAACAGAGATGAATTTTCTTTTTGGAGTTTCATGAAAAGATTAACGCCATGGATTCTGTTTAAGGTTAACATGACACCCTTTGGGTGTCACTCACTTCACTTAAGTTAACTTTGAACTGAATTACCAATGGTTTCATTCTTTCATGAACGTTCAAAAAGTGAAAATTTCATTATTTAAAGCATACCTCTTAGTACCAATTAAATATGTTTATATGCAACTGTCCTCTATAACGACAGAATCACTGCTGGTAATCCACATATGAATCAATGCATGTAAATTCGCTTTTTCATTAATTCTTTGCCTACTAGTGTCGTCAGCTGAACGATTTAGAAAAAATAGCAAATGAAGAAATACTCAGAAGGCAAAGAGTTAAACTGATCTGACAATCAATAGAAACATTTTTAGATTCATTTCTTTTGCGGTATAAGTTTTGTTCATTAAATCATGCGCGGATCCAGAGGGGAGGACAGGGAGTCTGAACCCCCACCCGCCCCTGGAAAATCTTAAAACTATAGATTTCCTCAAAAATACTGGTCCGGCCCCCTTGGCCACCACAAAGCCACCCAGCCTGCATGTAATGTGGAGCAATCATCGGCCCGCTGGCTAAACGCCATTAAATGGCGTTTAGCTGGTGGGCCGATGATGACCCAACTTTAGTTGTACAATGGGTTTACTTAGGATTACTGGTACTGGACCTCCCCAGGCGAAACTTTCTGGATCGGCGCGTTACTACACCAGCTCATAAAAAAAAGCTTACTATATAGGAGAGCAGCAGAAAAGACCGTATTTCATGCAGAATAATAAAGGGAAATGATTACATGTCAGAGTTAAGTGTATCGTGATATTCTACAGTATTTGAAAAAATGAAAGTAAGAAAGGCGACAAAGATCAGGAATGGATACAATCAAGTACCACACCTGACCAAGGATACCATATGGGAAAGTGACAAAAACACGATTAAACATCACAAACAAGAGCCAAGAGGTCAGCCCTTTTCCAGCAGGTGACCACAAGGCAGTAATAAACAGACGCTAAAGCATGACAAACACAAGACATAAACAACACAAATGATCCACAAAAGAAGTACGGCCTTGAAACCCTAGGATATATCTGTTATTTATAATAGTTGTGATAGGCTTAGATATTACTTAAAAGCTACAATATACATATATGGATAAATATTGCTGAGTAAAATAAAACACATTCTTTCGATACTACAATATTTAAAAGTATTTTGACCCAAATATATGTATTTCTGGTATTATTTACAATTTTTCATTTTGAACTTGAAAAGTTCATAAGCAAAATTGTAAATATATATTTTTCAACCTGAAATTTGTACATATGGGCGAATATGCTTCTAAATATTGTAGTCGTATAACTGCAGTTCATGTTCATGCAACTGTTTTTTTCTAAAGTTCACCCAGCGTGTCACAATATTGCAAAAGGTATTAAGCCAGGAAGTGACTCTAAAAAGACTGATACGCATGCTGCGAATTGCTCGAAAGCTGTAAGTTTTGGCGTAAAGTGATCTATGTGAGATGTACAAACTGTCCATACAACAATGTGGCCAAAGGTATCTGTCTCCTTGATAAAAAAAACTTTTATACAAGAAAAAATTCATGCAAAGTAACAGCTTTTGAAAGAAATATCCCCTTAACAGCGAATGAAAACCGATGTGAATTGGAGCGCAGGTGATAGCTGCAAGAAAAAAATAAACATGATATGTTGGTCATTGAAAACGAAATTTTATCGATATGGTGACACGAGAAACTTTTGTGCTCATGCTTGACAATATCACTTCATCACGCGAATGCTGACTACAGAAGGATCCCACGTCACGCCAATAAGCTGGAATAATATGGCGGCACATAAAATGAAAACCAGGATATGCGAATATAAAAGTATCATAGAGGCTGGCTACTAAGGACATGGAGGAGGGCGCAAACAAACTTTTCAGCTCTTAATAGGACTGTCTTTACACACATGAAAATGCTTATATGGAATATTAAGGAGCTGCGAAAATATACGGATGATATTGACTAGAAAAATCAGTACACATTTCTATACATAAAATATACATTTATCTAGTGGAGATTTCCGGCAATTTTGTGGCTTAATTTAGCAACATTTTACCTTCTTTCATGGCTTATTAATGTGTAAGAAAAGTATATCCTCTGTCCGGAAGAACTGGAGGCGTGGTATGTGCGTTTGTAAAAGACTGATTAATAAAGGTGCACTTTTTTGGGCGCATATGCCCAAATTTGCGAGATCATGTAAGGTAGCATTTTAAATCTAGTGACTTTTAGATATGCAAGACATGGCAATGTACTTTGCTTACATTTCCCCAATTACAATAATAAAAATGATAAAAAGGTAGGCTATTGTTTTATTAGAGAACAATATTGCTGATGTTAAATTCCACGTCCATGGGCCCTAGTTAGTATCTATTTCTGGTCAGTTAACTAAAACGCCAGACTACAATATTCATTTATTCATTGATTATACACCAAGTGATTTTGGGAAATAAGTCATTAATCTGATGAGTTTGATATGCAAAGAGCCAGTAAAAATGGAGTATATAATTTGTTTCGAATCAGTCTTGCTACGTTATGATGTACATATGATATACATATCGTATAAATGGGCGCCTGTTCGGTGATTCAGAAGATAACTTAACACGTATAGCAAACAATGGGGTTTCCGTTGTTGACTACAACAAATATTCTCTCACACTTCTCAATTGAAAATCGCAATGAGAGCGGGCGTTTCTCCCTTTACTGTCAGTTTACATTTACAAATTACAACTGTACACCACATATTTGAGATGCTTCCCAGATTCGTCCATCACAAAGTAAGTAAGGGTGCAAAGATCAGGAATCGATACAATCAAGTACCACACCTGACCCAGGATACCAATGGGAAAGTGACAAACTCGCAGCAGACACCACAAACGAGAGCCAAGAGGTCAGCCCTTTCCCAGCAGGTGACCACAAAGCACATATAAACAGACGAGCACAAAGACATAGCAAACACAAGACAGAACACAAACATAACAGATCCACAAAAGAAGTACCGCCTTGGAACGGTCAATAAAATATTTTACTGGAGGGCTTAAACCGGTTTAACGGCGCCAACCTCACCCTTAATTCAGTTGTGGATCAAGACACATATATATTTGGTTTGCATGAAAGACCCCTAACTTATCAATGCATCATCTCCACAAAATCACTTCTTTTGCGCTTGAGTGATGCAAAGAATGATAACATCTGACGCTATTTTTCTGAATACTTCAAATAGTGATATTTCGCAGCAAATAAATGTATGTAATTATGCATCTATCAAACTGTTGACAAACGTATACCCTTTACCGGTAGAAATGAATGTCAAAACTCCTAAAGTGGAAACATCATGTTTAAAATTTCTATATAAAATACATGTGGAAGTTTTGTTCTGCTGATACATTTGTGGAAAAGTATACAATATAAAGCATCTGCTAAATTGCACAAGTTTCATATTTTGTAAATTCCACGGAGTTCTATACCTTTGAATTAATTGTTAATTAACTTAATCTTTAACTAATCAATTGGCTGCAACTAATAGTGTTGGACTTGGCGTTATTGGTGGTTACAACGAATGGAATCTTACATTGTTGTTTACTCTTGTTTTAATATTTTCAGACAGTTTAACGTTTACCAGAGTGCGGAGTATGGTAATTGCTGGACAATTAATTCAACAAAACATAAACTTGTTGTGAGGGATGCTGGGCCTAGTGGTGGTAAGAACAACTTTAAAATTGTCACATGGAAGTAAGAAAGAAGACAAAGATCAGGAATCGATACAATCAAGCACCACACCTGACCCAGGATACCAATGGGTAAGTGACAACGTCACAATTAGGCATCACAAACGAGAGCCAAGAGGTCAGCCCTTTCCTCGCAGGTGACCACAAGGCATCAACAAACAGACGTGCATGTAGGCCTAACAAAACAAGACAGAAATAACATAAAAGATCCACAAAAGAAGCATCGCCTTGGAGCCTCTTCTTGGATTATAAAAACACTCAGATGTAGAAGCCAACTACTTTAAGCTTTGTCGTTTTATGGTGGTGTTTTTTTTTTGTTTACTACTTTCTTATTTGGAGTTGCATCCATTTTGTGTGTGGGGCTTTGCACGGGGGGAGGGGTGGCTTAGGTATTCAGTTCTTTGTGTACCTACTAATTTTGCAATTATTTACAATCATTTAGCTTGTTCACAGAAATTGTATTGCTGGATTTGCAAAAGCTTTTGACACTGTTGAACATCATGTCCTATGCAGTAAGTAAAAATCTATGTGCATTGATAACATCATACTGATTGGTGTTTGTCTTATCTAGAGAACAGAATAAAGATTGTTACTGTTGGAAAAACTTGGCCTGATGTCATTTTTAGATTCCCTGAAGAGAGTATTTTGGGCTCCTTATTGTTTTGATGCTATTATTAGCGTAGACCATGAGTGTAAATATTGCTTTTTGCATTTATTCTCCCAGAAGGATCCTGATGTAATTGTAGACAAACTTGGGAGTGTTTTTAAATCATGTTTTTTAAGGTTAGTGGATAGTAAATTGCCACAGTATATTGAGGAAAATAAAATCTATTTTTTGCATGGTATTAAATGAAAATTTCGGAAGGTAAAACATTTTCGAATTTCCTGTAATGGACAGTCTATCGTATTTACTGATCATGTTTAATACCTTGGTTTGTCCATTGACAATACTCTTTTAGGGGAATATATTGTGAATAATATTTAAGGAAAGTCAATACTAGACTAAATTTTTCTATAGATTCCTGATTGCAGCAATGTATGTACAAGGGCTTTGATTTATGTCATTTTGATTAATATTGTTCTGCATGCTTTAAATGCTGTAAATAAATATATATCATACATGCTAGAAAAATATGTTAATGTTACAGTAATTCATCAATATCAAACCAGATTTAGTTCACAGAATTTGTCATGGTCTCAAAAGCTTAATTAGATTTTAAACCTCAAAGATTGCAAGCACGGATCCAGAGGGGAAGACAGGGGGTCCAGACCCCCACCCCCTTGAAAATTACGCATTCATTGAAATGGCGGTTAGTTGGCAATGCGATGATGGGCTGCATAGAAAATTGATACCTACCCCTCTCCCCTCTGTAAATTATGATGACTGAAACAGAAAATGAATTTAAAATGTCTTAACATTGGACTATCTGATAAATTTTCTTGATCCGCGCATGAATTGGTATATCCTACCTGATGGTTTAAAATCAGTACAAAAAAGCAATACACTTAAAAAATTGAAGAAGTTTTTGCAATTTTTAATTACAAAATCAAAAGATGGATAAAAATAACTGTGTCTCTTACAAGAGGTTTGGTTCTTTGATACTTGAATGTTTGCTGCGATACTTGTTTATGATTAAATCCTGATTATCACAAAATATGATATCGTATTCGAAAATTATGATATCTTGTCAGTTTTGAAAGTTCCCCTTTTCTCTTTAATATTACAAAATACATAAAGTATCGCAAGATATGTATGTACTAGTCATAGCAACTCCTTTAATAGGTTTGTTTCTGTTTGAGCCAAAGACAGAGATCAGCAGCAACTAAATTGAACTATGTGCATTTTAAAGGGGGCTGAGTAATTTAGCCCCCCTCTGAAGCAAACAAATGAAAGTTTCTTTTCACCAACGTCTGCTGACTGTTTAATGCAGAATACCTTAGGTGTAGAAGTCTGGTATTTTGTTTCAACTTAAACAGTTGCTATAGCAACAGCAAGTGGTCGCTAAAATTGCTTAAATGGAAAAAAATGTCATTATGGCCTAAAAAGACTTTATTTTCCGCACAGCTAAATGCCACAAACAAGTAAACCTTTAAGCGCCAAGTAAAAATGCATCTGAAAATGTCGTCTGCTTAAGTCGTCTGCTGCAAATAACTGCCTAACATTTCTGACGAACTAAGTATAGAAGCAAGTAGCGTTGACTCAGAACAAACTGCTCCTATAGGAGCAGTCTGATCTGGGTCCACATCGTTTGCCATAGAGGCTTCTTAAACATTTCAGCAGACGAGATAAGCAGACGACTATTGTTGCGATTGGCGCATTAATACACTGCTCAAAATATTTAAAGGGACACTGCATGTTTTGCCATTGATCATAATACAAATGCACTCATAGTTTGACTCATAGCAAGAGTTGGGTTGATAAGACGAAAACATGTTTGTCCTGTGATAAGTTTGGTAACCGATCAAGGACGATGTTTCTTGATCAAAATGAAGTAAGCTTTTTCCAGAAATCTCCATGGAACGCTTTATGTAAAAATGGAATTTTGTTAAAAATACCCCTTTATCAAAGCCAAATTTTAAGGCAATTTTTTCAATCAAACACTGCAACACCGTCATTTCTGTATATTCAAAGGCATTTTAATGTTGCAGAAATCATTGGGTTACGCTATTAAAAAATTCCGAAGATTCTTCAGAGTTCCAGAAAAAATCGTTATTTTCAAGAAAATTAAAAATTAAAAAAATTGAGCCATGAACTTGAGCAGCGATTGTTTTGTGAAAAACTTTTTTGATCCAATACTTTGACTCTCTTTGCAAAGATAGCGAATACCGTATTGTCTAGTGAAATGTATGGCTTGTCTATAGGACAGGGGTTAGCATTATCACCTATGGAAAATCATCAGGAGTTCCTTTAAATATTTTTAGTAGTGTATGGTGTGTGCTGTGGTAATTCTTATCATAGTTGGTATATTTTACTTCTGCTGATTAGAATTTCTCTGTCGAAGTTTGTTTGTTTGTTTGATTTGATTCTTTACGTCCCATCAACAATCTTTCAGTTAAACAGGGACAAGCTAGGATAAATGTGTCTTACTCAAGGACCACAACGCAATGACGCCGGTGAGGCTCGAACCCGCCTGTCGAAGTTTCACATGTGTTCATAATTGGTCACTTTTATATATTGAACATATTTTGTCGGCCATTTTGGTCGCCATTCGAACGGTAAAAATCATATAAAAACCAGATTTGTTCACTTTGCTAATGTTCTAACAAAGTGATTAGAATACATTGGTGAAAATTAACTCACAAACACAGCCACTAAATCCAAGTTGTTCTTTGCTTAATAATTATGTATAGTACAGTATTATTTTAAACATATTTTCAGGACTAGAGCTAGTGTTGTTTCTACAGACAAACGAGTATCTATCGGGAATAACGAACGGCTATGGATTAAGACTCTCCTTACAAAGGCCAAACACCCATCCATTTCCGTATGATCAAGGTATTTTTATCTCGGCTGCAACCGAAACCAGCATTGGAATAAAAATGGTATGTTATTGAACGGCACAGTGTACAAAGGAGATAATCATTAAGTAGTAATAAGTGTTATTAAGTGTTTTAATAGCATTATATTTACACTGGTAAATGTATACGTCGATTTGGTGGTATTTACGCGTATTTCTGGTACTTCATAGACCGGAAGTGGTAGAAATTGGTGTTAATACTAGAAAAACGGGTCATGTGCCTAAATGACTATATAGTCAGGGGCGATCGGGACTCCAGTGCGAATTTGATGCCGATTTATGGTGACCTATACCAAATCAAACTTTAAGGGATAACTAATGAAAATCACCTGGTCACCCATCTGGGTCTCACGTCTGGACGTCATTATGACGTCATCAAAATAACGTATATTGTATCAGTGCAATTTAAACGGTATGTCCATTGTTGTCTATGGCGATCAGGACTTTCTTGCATTTTGTTTGCCAATTTCAGTCGAAACGCACCAAATTTAATCTTAGGAGGTTAATAATTAAAATTAACATGTCGCCCATAGTGTTTTCGCATCAGAACAAAAAGATGACGTCATTGAAATGACGCCCAATATGTAAATACCACATATATATGCGTTTTGTCCATTTCCAACGCATGGTAATATTCCTTTAATAAACTTGCAGCCTTATCATGTCTGAATACAAACTCTTTTAAATCGTAACATACAAAATATATTCAGATAGTGTGAAGTCAGTTCGAGGGTGGGACGTAAATGTCGTCACGATTTACGAATAAAAAGACAGTGGAGTGAATGAAAAACACGATAATGAACGGTGTAAATATAATCTCTTATGCTTATATATATATATATATATATATATATATATATATATATATATATATATATATATATATATATATATATATATATATATATATATATATATATATATATATATATATATATATATATATATATATATATATATATATATATATGTACCACGACCTCTGACCAATGACCTTTGGGTCTCTCTATTTTAAACGATTGATGCAGAATACGTAAAATGAGCCAGACCGGGTAGAACATATGTGTACATGTATGTCAAAGCTTTTATAGTAAATGTAAATAAATGCCCGAAAATCTTTTTTTCTAGTACAACATATCAATATTGTAAATAGAGTCACGCTCAAAAGCTTTTGGCTTATCTGTAGCTGCTTATCCTACACTCAAAGAAAAGATAGTAGTAATAATCATTTGCATACACTATCAATCAAACTCATTATAGTCCGATTTTGACCCCCGAAGGATCAAACGTTAGAAGAGTCTACTTAGTAGTAAGTTCATGATATGGAAATAAGGATAAACCCTATACAAGTTACCTATTGTACTTCGATAGCACGGCCAATAGAAAACTGTTACAATCTGATTTATCTTTCGCATGCTTATAGGTAGAATCGTCTTTAAAGGTCAAAATTGGACAATAAGGCATTCTTGTTGATACGGCTGAAGAAATATCTGAATCCACATGAAAATAAGTGTTTAAAAGTCATAAGCATATTGACCACTGGCAATATTTTACACGAGTCCTCTTCTGCTCCACGGCAACACAAATCAGTACAATATAAATGGTTTACTTTGTACTTACACCGAGATGTTTCGCAAACAGACATGCTGCAACCATATTTTATCAGCTGCAGAGGGGTTTCGGGGGCAGGAGGCAACATGCGCGGATCCAGAGATTTTTGTCAGTCTTATTTAGTCCTCAGCTTATTTTACAGTTTACAGAGGGGGTCCAATAGTTTTTTTGCTGAGAAAACTATACTTATACTTTACCAAGGATACAGAGGGGGTCCATTATTTTCCAGGGGGGGGATGTCAAACTTTTTCCAGGGGGGGAGGGGGGTCCAAATGCTAATTTCTTTAGAAACCCATGTACGTACTTGTTATTTTCCAGGGGGGGGTGTCCGGACCCCCTACCCCCCTCTGGATCCTCACATGGGCACTGTCATCATAACGGGACAATATTTATCACAGTCCCGCTTCTAACCATAATTGTCAGGCATTGATTTGTCAGGATTAATGACAGATGAGGTTTTCCAAATGATGCACTGGTACTGCGCACGTTTGACACCTTCGAGAAACACAGCTCTTGGAAGTGGTAGTTTTTGCAATTCAGCTTTTTTTTTCTCCCAAATATCCACTACGTCAAAGCAGTTAGTCGAACAATATCGGTGACTGGCTAATACAAAGTAAGAAAGACGGCAAAGATCAGGAATCGATACAATCAAGTACCACACCTAACCCAGTATACCAATGGGAAAGTAACAAACTCTCAGTTAGACATCACAGACGAGAGCTAAGAAGTCAGGACACTTTACAAATATATTACTCTAGTGCATCCGCCACAGTGCTTTCTAAGGGCACTGAGCCAAGGTGAATGAATGCTTCGTGGATAGAGTCTCCAGCATAGCTAAATGCCTGCCAATATGTTTACTTGCTCTTTCCTGACATTGAACTAGCTAATATCAGCACCTGAAAGTGCATGGAATTCGATCAGAGCCCTGCTTGTGACATCACCAATGCCACATTGACATCTTAAATAAGTGTTCTGATCTTAGAAACATGATGATATATGAGCAAGACCGTTTAAGAAAATGTAAAATATCAACACTCTGCAATTGTTTTATATATGTTTGATTTAAGTGGCGAAAACAAAATTTGCTCCTCTGCAAAACTGGGAGTAGGGTTGTGAATTAGCTCATATAAGACAAACTATTTAAGATAGAAAGTCAAACTTTGGTTTTTGTATTCGTCAATTGAGTATAGGTTTGTTAAACCTAATCTAAAACGATATTCATTTATATTCCATAGGGAACAATGTTAAACACACATGATAATTTTACTCTTAATTCAATATTTCGGCCAAAGGCCTTTATCAAGAAAAACATGCACTTCAATGTCAACTACATAGTCTCTGTTCCACTATATTGTAGTTGACATTGAAGTGCACGTTTTCTTGATAATGGCCTTTGGCCGAAATATTGAATTAAGAGTAAAATTATAATGATAATCTTAAACGGTTTGAAACCGACTCAGAGCAGTCTAACGTTAAACTAAATGACGATAGCCAAAATTACCACTTTTAAATCATAATTAAGTTCATGTAACGCACTTAATACAACATGTAGCCATAAACAGCTGTCATATATAGTAAAGTCATCCAGTAATTTGCAGACTATTAGAATGTTCATTGATTAGCTAGTTTTAAAGTCTTTTTTCTTTTTGGCCGAAGTATTGAATTAAGAGTAAAATTATAATGATAATCTAAAACGGTTTGAAACCGACTCAGAGCAGTCGTTACACTAAATGACGATAGCCAAAATTACCACTTTTAAATTATAATTAAGTTCATGTAACGCACATAATACAACATGTAGCCGTAAACAGCTGTCATATATAGTAAAGTCATCCAGTAATTTGCAGACTATTAGAATGTTCATTGATTAGCTAGTTTTAAAGTGTTTTTTTCTGTAGCTCAAACTTTCAATTGTCTTATTCTCAAATTGATAAAGTAACATATGTAAAAAGTTGTTACAGGCTAACACCCATGCTTACAGTGTGCAAACATCTCCTATTCGATGCACCTTGAATTCGTACATACGATAGAGTGTATCTAAAAGAGTTTGGGATGGAGCAGGTCAATACTCAGCTTGCAGTCAAAATCTTTTTTGATGATTATTCTGGTTTTTTTTTTTATATGAGGAGGACAATTATTTTACCAGAGAAGCAGAAATCATAATCGATATTGTATATGACTTGGATAAGGATTGGTTTAGAATATTTACATTAGAAAGGGACATTTACTAAATTGTACTGTTTAAATGTGAAGCGATTATTTTCTATGCTCCTCTAGGATGTATCTTTATTTTAGAATTATTCATATTAGGAAATATTGAAAACAAATATTCATAACATCTGTAACAAAGGTACAGGGGCTTAATAATAATCAATACCTAAGACTTGGGCACCAAAGGCTGGAGACTTTAGCTAGAAAAACATGCAAAATATATTCATTATATCCTGAAATATCATCTCTTACATCAAGTCAATGTCCTTGCTCATTAAGTATGTCATGTAACATATGTTACAACCTTTAACACGTGCTTCAATCTTGTTGTTAAACCTTCAAATTCTATAATTTTAACAATATGAGCAAGACAATCCCAAATATACAAGATATCCAACAGCAGCAAATGTTTTCATATATTTTTACTTAAATGATGCCTACCAAATTCGGCTCCTTAAAATTGGGGATAGCCTTTGGGTTGTTTAATTGCACGTATAAGACACTATATTTAAAGTACGAGTATAAAGGCAAACTTTGGATTTTCTCTAACCAAAATGAGTTTGTTAGTACAAAATATCAAAATATTTGGGCAAATGCACATATCAGCTAAAAAGTAAATGATATTGGTCATAAGTTTCATGTTTAAAGGGTAATCTAATTAAAGTAACGTACATAACACCACAGGAAGCTGTAATTTTGCTCCAAAAGAATTTATATGTAGCTAAAGTTGTCAATATGCAGACCATATGAGTAATTTAAATAATTAGCAATCTTTCTGTAGCTCAAACTTTTAATTTCTTTTTTTTCTAAATTTAATATGGTAACATATGTAACAGGCTGCCAGAGACTAACGCCCCGGCGAACATGGTGCAAACATCTATTAAAAGACGCAGCTTGGAATCCTCTTTTAGATAGGATAAGCTTGAAAAATTCCCCAGGGGGAGCAATTCCATTCTCAGCCATCAGTCTAAAGGTGGCCCGATAAGCTGGGTATTTATAGGAGATCTACGGTATTTTGCATGCAAAATATAGTTATCGATAAATAATTCATTGTCAAAGTCAAGTAAAGCATTGATGTAACCATCATATGACTAAAATAATTGATATTATGTTAAAAAAGCATTCGTGTTGGATAAATATGACCATACCAACACAAACTATAACTTTTATTAACGGGCAGTTTCTTATTATGGTCGCCATATCTATGACGTCATAACTAGCCTCAGGCGCGAATTTGAGATGGATGACCACCTTTAAATTAAAGGTAAGACTCCAATGAAGGTTTTGATATAGGTCACCATAAATCGGCACACAATTCGCACGGGACCTATTTTTTGTCCCTAAGGGCCCTGACTAATAT
>OZ026519.1:20339570-20423632 GCA_964019695.1 Loripinus fragilis | reverse complement strand
TTCTCACACATACACTGAGCAAAATTTCTAATTGGTCACCTTACATTTTTGCGTTAGTTTTGAAAGTAAGATTCGGTTATACAAAATCCATGCTTCTATAAATCAACCAAGGCCTTGTCTAGACTCTGCATGCCATTTCATTTAAAAATGACTGGTACGTCTTGCACAGACGATGCCAGAGAATAGGTACCCTCATTTCAAAAAGTCACATTTTTTTCTACAATATGAAATATTCCACAGAGACGCCATCCATTTGTATTTTTGTTTGTATGAAAATGTTTCTGACAGCTGTGATCAAAGACGAACACACTTCAAATGATTTACTTCAATCTGACTTCTCTTTTCTGCTACGTAATAGCATGATTACAAACACTACCAGCAGCTAAATCATAGAAATTCAGCTTTTTGCATGTAATTTACATATGGAGTTTGCACTGTTCTGTACGCCTTATTATCTGTGATACGGTATTGAAATTTTCAGCGATTATTTAATTCTACAAGACGTCACTGTTCAAGTTTGAAAATTGAAAAAAAAAATAATGCAAAATATCTTCAAGTTGACTTTTAAAATTTTACATTCAAACCGGAAGAGCACAGCAGCAGTGAAATGTTTGTCATCACAAAGTGGACAAATCAAGTTCTATTCTGTTTGGATTATCTTGTTCAGATGAAATAAAATGCATAAAACAATTTATTCACAAGCTACTAAATGGCAAATTCATTCCAAAAAATTGAATTTTCTTTTAATTATATACAATTTAAAGCGTAGCAGATTTTGTGCAGTAAATGACGTCATACACGTTCACACATTGTGTCATATTAATGATGACGTTGCATAATGAACAATGACGGCCACAACTGAAACCATAAGAGCAGGAGTAAAAAAAATGAAAATTTCAGCAAATCCTGACAATTTAATTACCAAAATGTTCCTTGCGATCTTACTAAGAAAATGAATACCCACACTTTGTGTTTTTGTCCACTCATAAGAAAGTTACAGGCGTTTGAAATTCTGAAGTGGGCTCAAGGAAGTCAATGGAGAAAGCAGAGTACATCCAATTTCACTCGTGAAATGCAACTTATATTTTCACTGCAGTGAAAATACAGCTTTTTATATTTTCACGGCTGTGAAATACAGCTTTTTAAAAATATGCATTATATTTAATCTATATTTTTCTGTATTTCATTACTGTGTATATAATAAAACAATTTATTCACAAGCTACTAATGAATTTCAAAAATCTCGAAAAATATGATATTTTAAAAATGCGTAAAAATCTACTTTACTCAAAATTTCTAGTGTTTGATGTTTTTTGAAGTCGACTAGACTAGTTTATTACCAACTACACTTAAATTTGATATAAAACTTCAGTCAAAACCATTTTTCTTCCAAAAAGCATATTTTTTGTATTTTTTACCAAAACAAACGTGGATTGAAAGACAACTTTTCTGAATGACCGCTAAACTTTTGCCCATTAAAATGCATATATATAGGCAAAATTCATTTAAATTTTATTAGCGCTTGATCAGAAATAATGAGTTTAAAAAAAATGACCAATTAGAAATTTTGTTAAGTGTTTTTGCAAGAATTACAGCAATTATCATTTGGGATGTAGTTCTCCAAGACATTTTCGGTCAAATTCATACATCTAGCAGTAACATGCCTCACAAACTGTTTAAGAATTTTGATGTAACCTGTGACTTTTCATTTTGATAGGTGAAATGTTAACCTGGATTGTTTTAACATTTAATTTGGTTCATTTAAATAAATTCCGCATGATTATAGACGCTAAATTGTAGAAGTCAGACCTGAAATGTTTTTGAAGTGATGCACTTATATTACAAAACATCAGATGTTCGTTTATGGTTTGCTTGGATGTATTAATATGAGTCAGCACATCAGATTTTTATGCTTTTCATGGTGTGGAGCAACACATATATCTATGTATGTATGCTGATATCAAGCATGATTGTTTCTGATCAGCTAAGGCAAGTTTTTCCATTAAAACTTGGATTCTAGGTAAATATCCTCTTCTCTGACATAATTGTTTAGTTGAAAAATCAGAGCCCTCTGAAATAAAGAGAACCACGGAATTTGAAAGCAAAAGACTTGAATTCATTGTGTCCATGCATTAGAATTAATTTTGTGACTGTTTATAAAAAAAGAATATTTTAAAAAGATTAAGCCATTGTTGGAAATCACATGTCACGGATCAAAAAAATCATGGTAGCCAAATCAGAAACAGCTTTGGTTTGTGCCAGGTCTATGTTTTTGTGTTGCAGTTATCAGTTTACTGGGGAATGGAGAGCTGATTGCTTTGCTTCATATAAGATTCTATCGTGAGTGTGAGGATAGGATAGCAAAATCCGTCCCCAGGATCGCCGTTTGGCATCACGAGGCTTGCCGAGTGATGACAAATGGTGGTCCCGATGGACGGATGGATTCTTCTATCTAACCTCACACGAATAATGGATTCTTTTTCTTGCTCACCACTTTTTTATTTATTTATTTTAAAATAAGCTTCCAGAAGTCCTTGAATATGCTAAGATGCAACTTCACGATGACGTTACTTAACGTCCTGGGTAGATAGCATGGGTAAGATAAGATTTTCTATCCCAGGGTAAAATCTCAGATATCCTTATCCGGCGTGCAAGAATGCCCTTGCTGTCGTGTGGTTGTCAGTGTTCTGTCTCTCTTCCTCATGGTACCAAGGGTTGGTTTGTAGTATGTGATCGTGGCATTTTCAGGTCATACTCATTTGCTTTTAGTTAAGTACAAAACCTTGCCATATAGGCCACTGGCTGGATATGGTCTACCTCCCCCCCCCAGGGGGAATTTCGTAGACCATATTTTTCTTAAAGCCCAATGTCTTGCCAGGATTTTGCAACATGTTAGTCCTCTGACAATGGCAGCGTTAAGCTGTAACAGCCTGTTACATACGTTACCCTACAAAATATTTGATAATTAAAATTCTTTTTAAGACTTCAGAAAAGTGAAAAAGATAAGGTAAGATTTCCAAATTGGTTACATTTTCTAAATAAGCTATTACTGGGCTACAGATAATGACATTTGAAAACAAATATAGTCACCCCCGATGTAGTGTATGTTACATTTTTTCATTGAACCCCCTTTTAAATGATAAATGCATCTAATATAGTTTGTCTTAATTTTTTTTGAAACCAGTTTATGTTCATTAAGTTGGTATTACATTAAAGATTGTTTATTTACCTTTTCAAAACTGCAAGCATTACGTTTCTATCTTATATACTTTTTGAGTTATTAGATGATGAACATGGTACCCCCCATATCACACAAAAATGTAAAATGTAATTCTCCAGGCCTCGCGCTGGCTATAGACCCCTCTTCCCCCAAGGGGGAATTTCGTACACTATGATTTCCAGATACTACATTATATAAGCCACAAAATGAAATATGTTAGCCCTCTGAGAGTGGCAGCGTTAGCGGGTAACATCATGTTACGTACGTTACCCGCAAAATAACATTAAATTTTCCTGATAATGTCTCCAACATGACATATTCACACTTTTTTTGAAGTCTGGCACAGTTTTAAGAACTTCTCAAAGCACAGTTACATAATTTTAGCATTTGTTTTATAAATGTCTTGAGATTTTGCGGTTGTATATGTTACTTAGTGTTTTGTATGTTAATCCAAGTATCAGTATGGAAGTTATTGACCCTTCATGTATTACATCCGTCAGTGAATATAGTAAATCTGTAAGGCTGCTATTCAAATGAATTAAAGTTCCTTATTATGGTGTCTTACACTATTTTACAGCCCAGGTTACATACGTTACTCTCTGAATACCATTCAACATTCAAGATATGGTCTCCAACACGACCAGCTTGTACTTATTTGCATGCTGGCACAGGTCCATGTACTTATTTTTACTCTGACTCATTTGCTGAGGAAGTAACTCAATACATAAACTACCATAAACCCTCTTTTCTTTTATAGAGACATCAGATATATAGTTATCATAATACTCTTGGAAAGTTTGTAACATTCAGTGCAATGTGCGAGTAACAACTTTAAAGATCAAAGAAAACCCATCAGGTAGAAGTTCTAGAGCAAATCTTAGTATATTATCCAAGAGTTTTAAAGAATTTTCCTATACTACTTATTACTCCTCTATCAGATTTATCTTGCAAGGATTTTGCAATATGCTAGCACTCTGGCAATGGCACCATTACCCTGTAACAGCCAATTATATATAATACCCATCAACATCTTTGATAATTTTAGTAAATGACATGACTTCTGAAAAGTGCAAACTATAAGGTCAGATTTCCAAATTGGCTATATCATCCAAGTAAGCTATTTTTGCATCACAGATATGGACCTTTGAAAACAGTTATGCACCCCAAAGTGTTACGTATGTTACTTTTTTCATTATTCCTATATAAATGATTTATGAAACTAATATAGTTTGATATTTTTTAAATGTGAATGTGCTTACTAACTTATTTTGTATCAAAGAATGTTTATGTACCTTTTGGAAACTGCAAATATTATGTTTTTATCTTTTATAAGGTTTGAGTTGTTGAGTTTTGAACATTGTAACCCCATATCACACAAAATGTGAAATATAATTCTGTGGCTCATTTGTTAGGGTACAATCAAGTTTTCTTTCACCCAGAGGTACTCGATTTCCTTCTCATTTATTTTCCACACATTTTGTCCATATCTGGAAAGCCTCACTTGTTTTCATGGGAAAGACTTGATGGTTTAATCTTTGTATGTACATCTTAAGGACAGAAAAGCAGATTGGAGGTAAGCTCATGTTCATGCCATTTGAAATAGTCAGTATATGTGTATGGCTTTGGTACTTTTTTCAGAAACATGTCATACTGCAGCTTATTCACAATTACATAAATAGCACATGTTATGGCTTCATATCACTGATGAGTGCCTAGAGCAATTCTTTATTTGTTTTCCTACCCTACTTAGAATGTTGATGAACTAGTGGGGGAGGGGTTCTCTATCAGTTTGATAGGAATAACCTTTCCGTGGTACTAACACATCGGCACATTGGTAGTCTCACAATCTGTTAAACAGTGTATTAATGTAGATCTCTTTCCCCAAATTCTGGCCAATGCTGTTGACATTCAGAAGGTGAACTTTTTGTTGCATACACCATTGTTGAACAAAACACCCAGGTTATCCTCTGCGAGAATGTTTGTTAGACTTTATAAACTGCTGCTTATACATTGTATATATGTATCAATGACAAAACCAACACACCCTGCCTTTAGTGCCTGGTTGAATACTGGTGCCATCAGATCCATGAAGGTGACAGGAAAAGCTATTATGCTCTGTAGTTACGGCATTAACATCAAAGTTATGTGCAGCACTACATGGCCAATCTAATGTTGGTTTAATGTGTGATTGCAAGCCATGCTGAAGTTTGGACTTGTCAGTATTGGTGGAAATTCTATCAGGTGTTGACAGTGACCATGGTACAGGTCCCAGAAGGAACGGCAGTGTCAACTCAAGGTCAACATTATGCCCAATAGAAAGAAGGCCATGCTTACCAAGGACGCTCCTTTAAGCTCTCATCTGGCTGTTTACCATTTGTAAATTGGGCAATTTTTTCTTGCTTGACCTCGCAAGCATCAAAACTTTATTAGCTGGTAGCATTTGGGGAGGGGGGGGTGTGAAAGACAGAATTTTTTAACTAAAAATGAGTCAATGAAGTCTGCAACAGCCTTCCTGCCAATGTCATCAGCCTCAATAAGATCCTTAGCTATGCCTGGCTTAGCAGGCACACCGAAAGACAAAAGTAGAGTTCATTGTCTTCAAAACTAGAACTAAAAGGATTGGTGAAGCCTGAAACTGCCTCTAGTACTCATTCTACTTTGCATCTGAGCAGATTGAATATTTCATTTCAGTGCATTGGAGAGTTGTTTCAATATATTGAGCTCTGATGTGATGAGTAAAACACAATTCCATCTGTAGTAAGAAGCTTAGTTCTAGTTGCTGAAGCCTATAATACCTCTATATTGTTTGCCTGGTAGTTATGTCAAAAGCATTTCTCAAGCAAAGAACCAATGGTTGTGACACACTAAACCCATTTTGTTCGAGAAGTTCTTTGCATCTGCGATGTGTATCAACTTTATGAGTGTAATCTATTACACAGGTACATATTGTGCGTGGTTGTTGTGATTGTTTGCAATGGACATTGGGAACAAGGCATACAGATAGAGATGACATGCAATTCAAAGTTGTTTTCCTTATAGCCCTAATCAGTGTCAACACCATCTGAATCATATCAATACACCTTGCCCAGAACTGAGCTGTTTCACAGTGACTGACTTTCAGAACTTCAGATTTGAATGCATGGTATCTATACTGTTTATGTGAGCAAACAGCGAAGGTTGATAGATCACATTATATTATTAGTTTAAGTCACCATAGATTAATAAGGAACTTCATTTTATTTCAGCCTTATAAATTTTCTAAATTCTCTGACAGAGTTTATACATGTATAGTCAACAACTTCTATACAGATAGAATAACTTATGTATCATTTGGTAACACACATAACAGTTAAAGCTCAAGGCATTTATAAAATGAATACTTGAAATAGGTAAACCTTGTTAAAAGAAGTACATAAACCTGTGCAAGCATGCAAATAAGTATAAACAGGGCTTGTTAGAGACATTAACTTATATGTTTGATGCTATTTTGAAGGTAACATACATAACATGGACCTGAAAAATAGTGTAAGCGACCATAATAAAGAACTTTAAATCATTAAAGTAGCAGCCTTATAGATTTACTATATTCTGTGACAGATTAATACACGTATAGTCAATAAATACCATACTGATACTCGGAAATAACGCAGGAAACACTAAGTAACGTATACAACGATAATTACTCAAGACATTTATAAAATTAATACTAAAAAATATGTAACTGTGTTATAAGAAGTTCATAAACCTGTGTCAGCATGCAAATATGTACGAACATGTCATGGTTGAGACATTATCAGGGACCTTTAATGCTATTTTGGGGGGTAACGTATATAACGTGCTGTTACACGTTAACGCTGCCACTCTCAGAGGGCTAACATCTTTTATTTTGTGTCTTATATAATGTAGTTTCAGAAAATCATAGTGTACAAAATTCCCCCTGGGGGGGGAGGGGGGTCTATAGCCAGCTCAAGGCCTAATAGAAACAACATTCAAAATCTGCAACACGTAGACATATACATTCACAGCAATGACATTCTACAGAAAATCTAAAAAAATATGATCCATTTGAAATTCAAGCTTGTCATGAGATATTTTCTCTGAAACCAATTATCAAACTAATACCAACAATATTCTGAAAAATCTTGAAAACAGTGAATTGTATTTAATTGGGCAAAGACGGTTATTAAATAACGTTACTAATTTATCTATACAAAAATACTAAAATGTTTCCAGTCTTTACAAAGTAAGTGACTATGACCAGAAAATAAATACCACGGTACCCTTAGGAAGAGACACAGAAAGCTTACAGTTGCAAGACATTCAATAGACAATGAAAGACAAGCAATTAACTCTCTCTCTCTCTCTCTCTCTCTCTCTCTCTCTCTCTCTCTCTCTCTCTCTCTCTCTCTCTCTCTCTCTCTCTCTCTCTCTCTCTCTCTCTCTCTCTCTCTCTCTCTCTCTCTCTCTCTCTCTCTCTCTCTCTCTCTCTCTCTCTCTCAGCAAGATGATCGCAAAATTAGAAAGGACACCAAGCATATTAAGCAAACGAGATTGTAAAACCAGTGTCAAGTTGGTATTCTTATATCATATGGATCCAGTGGTGGATCTGTAGGGGTTTCAGGGTGTTCGCTTGAACCCCCCCCCCCCCCCCTATGAGAATGAGACCAAATTATTTCATTTTCATGGAATATTTAGGGAAAACGAGATACAATCAGCAAAGCGAACCCCCACACTTTTATATGTATGAAACCCCTTTCCAGAAATCCTGGATCCGCCCCTGATATTAGAGTCATTCACTTACCCTATAGTGCCTTGTCTAGCAACCACATCAAAATCATTATAGGGAGAAATATATGTAAGACCCTTTTCCTGAAAAGAAAACAAAAGTATCCTTGAGAGACCAAACTGCGGCCCTAAGCTTTATCCATGGTGCTGACTAAATGACCTTACTAATGCATCTTTTTGGCATTGGTCTGCAGACAAATCCCTATTAAAATCTGACATTTCACCTTAAAGACCTATATTTCTGTCCAATAGAGATCATTAAAGGATTAAATGTTAAGGGACAGTTTCATTATCTCACAGGATTCAAGGGGTCTCAAGAGGGGACTAACCTGTATACAACACATTTTCTTCACTAAGATAAACATCAATATTTTATCAGAAAGTACCTAAACCCTTCATAGACCATTTATTGCCCACTGTAAGGAAGTAATAATCGCCTCATAAAGATAAGCTTTTGATCTGTATAGACTAGACCTGTGGCAGTGGTACCATTTTTATTGTCTAAGAATTTGGGTCTTTAAAAATCGTCGCTTACTTAAAGGAGGTAAAATTGAAATCTGCCACTTTGGCATCAACTACCTCTGCCCAGTGAGTGACGTCACACTGATCCCACACTAAATTTTTAAAAAAGCTACAATGTGCCTGTCATTTATAAAATGTAAACACTCCAGATGCAACCAGCTTTACTTTTCCCAGACATAAGAATTTTAGTAAATCACGTGAATTATGAAGGGACTTTTATGGATTTAAGTAAAGTGGGCTGTCTGAGGTAAACATGCTGTATACCTATTTATATCTCGTTTTGGCCAGATAAACTTCTCTGCTGTGTAAAAAAAAATCCCAAGGTCACTCTCGCACACACTTGACATCTCGGGATATATCAGTGTAAACAACAAACATGGCGAATGTAGGGGAGGGGCGAATGAAGGGAAACAGGACTATATACGTAAGGAATCATCTAACGCATACACTTTTGTTTTGGCATTTTCTTGAAAACTTGAATTTTGAATTTAAAAATATTTTGGAATACATTAGAACAATGATTTCCGGCAAGGCATGGTTATTTTCATAGACAACTGAAGCAGAACTTTTAAAATATGGAAGTTTGAGTTAAAGAAACTCAAAAAACGAAAGTCGCAAATTTACCATTTTTTAAACAAATCAATACGGAAAATATTATAGCAATTTGTCACTGTATTCCGTTTTATGAGATATGATTATGAATTATTTTCAAACGTAAGTCACTTTGCATTCTATTATTCATAAAATGGAAAAAACCTTCCAATTTCTATATTCTTTTTCTATAAAAATGTACAGACAATATGCGCACACATGTAATTAGATAATAACTGACAATCGCATCGCATATATGCTCGATTTGGTTTCGCTCAGAGTAGCAGGATGGCCACCGTAAACTTGCTAACAGCAAAGCCATGTGAATGGTGCTTACGGTGTGGATTTTTTAAAATTGAACTCAGCAAATCACATAAAAAAGTAAGTGAGTATGACTAGGAAACGCCACAATCACACGCTGTAGACCAACCAACAGCACCGCAAGGAAGAGACACAGAACACTGTCAAATGCCATTAAAAGGCAACTGAAGTAAAGCAACTAGCTCTCTTTCTTTCCCAGCGAGATGATTGCAAAACTAACAAGGCAAATTTGACGAAGTTATATCCCCCGACGAAGGGTTATTTGAGAGAAACATGTAAATCACAAAACATAAATCCAATTTATCTAACCCTTAGTTCACCTACAGTATCATTCAGATCATAACAAACGCCTGTCAAGTATGTTTTAGTGCTTAGTTCAATAAAAAAAAATATACTTACGTCTGCACAATTTCAATATCTGACCTTTAAACCCAACCTCAGAGGTCAAGATTGTGTGTAAATTCAAAGTATTACCTTGAATGTAGGTCTACACTTCTTCCACTTTACTTTGATATGCAACATGACTACTTTTAGAAAAGAACAAAAAATGACCTTTTGACCCCATCCCAGGGGTCGTTGATGTGTGAAATGACAGCATACTTGCTTTCATTGTGCTCCGTGCTCAATTCCCTTTAATTTGATATGCAACATGACTACTTTCAGTAAAAGATATAGTTTGACCATTTGACCCCACCTCCTGGGTCAAGGGTGTGTCTGTGGGCAAAATATTTGTTACCATGTTGCTGCCAGCGTCGTCAGCTTTAATTTGATATGCAACATGACTACTTTCAGAAAAATATATAGTTTGACCTTTTCACCCAACCCCCTGGGTCGAGGGTGTGTCTGTGGACAAAACATTTGCTACCATATTAGTGCTGCCAGTGTCCTCAGCTTTAATTTGATATGCAACATGACCATATTCTGAAAAAGTTTAATTTTGGCCTCGGCCCCACTCCCTAAGTCCACCAAAGGGGCTCGGAATCAGGCCTTCAAACTGAAATCCCGTTTGATATGTTTCATATCTATTGCTGCTCTGCCTGCATGTAAAATTTCAGCAAAAAATATTAATAATCGCCTTAGTTATTGCGAAATTTAAATATTTGACCTTTGACCCCTTAGGTGGGGTCAAAGGGGGTGGGGTAAAACTTTGACACTGCCATTCTTGTCTACAGGCGCTTGGCAATCATGGTCTATAGCAAGAAGTTGTTAAATATAATAGCTTTGATGAAATGTGAAGATCATCACACAAAAAAGCTAATATAGGTTTTGCCTTATAATTGCCTATACTTAAACAAGGGCAATAACTCAAGTGTTAAGGGGGCGATTTTGACCAAACCTATAGGATATCGAGAGTCTATGGTACTAATCATTTGTACCAAGAATGAATTAAATCTTACCAATAGATACTGAGATATGGTTCTGGACAGACAAAAAGTGCTGACGGAGGGGGATAAAAACTAAGTAGTGCACAACAAAACAAGGATCAACCATAAACCCAAACAAAACAATAGAGGCAACAATAAACAATGAATCAACAACAACAACAACAACAGAACCATCACCTTAGAATGCTCAACCGAAGTCAGTGGGGGCTTAAGTTAATTTTACTGCCAAATATTCTCTCTAGATTCTGCTATTGCCAAACGAGAAAAAAACTGTTAAGCTTTCGTGGAGGCTTCCTTACTTATCCAATGTATCACAATGAAGCAACACGGGGAAACAATCAAATATATAAACATACTGCAGAAAACAAAGAAAATGGCTCTCAACTCACCGACAGTCAGAGCTAAAAGAAAATTCGTGTTGCGCTACGGTGGACCCAGCTAATGGCAAACATCAGACGTTGACTCACAGATGAAAGTGTTATGCCATTGTCGTTCTGGAGTCTGAAGTCTGACCCACCATGTAGAGTGGATTTCATGCATTTCTTATTCCAAATGACGTTTTTTTTATTGTTCAGCATGACAAAGGAAAGTAAAATAACCTCACTGAAACACAGACTTGAGCCTAAATCCCATATGTTGTGACTTTCGATTTTGACCCTTTCAAATTAAATAAGCTGTATTTTGGATAATACTCAATGTATTGTTCTGAAATTTTCACAAATGACGTGAATAATATTGACTTTTTGTTTAACAACAGAATATAGAGAATGTTTAACATAATTCAGTTTTTGTAGTGAAATGTTTACTGTATGCGTTGGAAGATTCCTTAAGTATATATCTTATACAGCAGTGTCAATATTCTACTAATTTAAATAAGATAATCATATAATGATATGTTGTGCGACCCACTCTATCAGAGACAGCAATTCTTACATATATACTACTCATTTGACATCCCGCTCTCACAAAAATGGATTGAAAAAACCGAGCTTGCAGTGACAGGGGGGCCTAACATTGTTGAGATAATGAAAAATAAAAAATGGTTACATTAAGCTAACACTTCAGTTTGTTACTAAATGATATAGGCCAAAATAATATATGGCATGGCAGACATGATAAGTCAATTTTAATCATAGGGTCTTCCAATAACAGTCTCACAGTGATACGATACATTTTGTCATAACAATCAAAATGTCGCCAAGTGAAAAATCTACTTGGCGACACTTTGATTGTAATGACAAACAGCCATTGCGAATATGCAGAAAATTGAAATCTTTCATTGACATTAATAATTTGTTGTAATTTTGGAGTTTTTTTTTTTTTTGAAAACAGGGTGGACCAAATTTAAAAAGTCTGCATGAACGCTAAATCAATATATTATTTAAACAAAGAATTGCAGTTAACGTGTTAATATAACAACCAAATCTTACATCTGAACCTCAAATCACATTTTCTTTTAAGTAAGGCTGGTACCATAAAACTACTTTAAGTCCTTCAGTATTATTTTTTACTGAACGTTCCTAGGCGGTGCTTCTTTGGTGGATCCTTTTCGTTATTTATGTTTCGTGTTTGTCATGCTTTCTTGTCTGTTCATTGCAGCCTTGTGGTCACCTGCTGGGAAAGGTCTGACCTCTTGGCTCGCTTGTGTGTGATATTTTCTTTTGTTTTGTCACTTTCCAATGTGGTGTCCTGGGTCAGGTGTGGTATTTGTTTGTATAGATTCCTGATTTTTGCCTTCTTACTTTAATGATTCAAACTTAGTACCATATGGTTTGTTAACACTATATGAACGTTCGATTTCCATTCTATCTAGTGATGTTATATCATTAATTGATCTAAGGAATTTATTTTCTGCATGATAAAATGTGTACCATGATCAGATGGCTTCTGGTGAATGTAAGCCATGTTCAAAAGATAAAACACTAAGCACATTTAAGTCTAGTACAGTGATGTTAATGTTGTTGTGAGAAAGCTTAAATACCCTCTTATGTAAGAATCTGGTGTATTAACTTTGCTTCTATTCTCGCCTTGCATCTGCTTCCACACAATCACATGTCCTAACTTTTCCTTACATTGTCTTGTCCTGGTTTATACGAGGGTCATCCAATAAGTTCTGACAATGGTCTCATATCTCAGAAACTGCTATTGAAATCAGAATTCCATTACCCATTGCATGTGGTCATGGGTGTTGCCTATTCATGTTTGAAATTTGGATTTTTTCTCACAACCTGATCTTATGCTATACAAATTTGTAGACAACACTGCGAGAGTCCATGGCCACGAAAAATCGTTTTAATTAAGTTTTGCTGGGGGTTGAGTTAGATAAAGATGCAGTATGTTTCTTTGGAAAGTTAAATTAGTGGTTGGTGATGTTGTCTGAATACACAATTGACCCAGTAAAGCAAATACCACAATGACATTAACCTAATTATTTTGAACGTTCTTGGTTGCTAGGCAACAACAGAAAATAAAATGTTTGCCTCACTTTAAGCGTTAATTATAAAATAGTATATTTTGAACACCTAATAAAAGCCATTTCGATCAATTTGCGTATTAATAGATACATGTTTCGATAAACCTGTTTTATAGTCTTCTTAGCACATAGAAAATAATAACATTCAATAAATGTTATATACCAAATATAATACACTTTTAGTACAACCCATTTTTAAGTAAAATATTTCTTGCAAAATTGGTGATATGTCATAATCAAAACCCTGCTAACACCCCAGTAAGAAGCTAAACCATTATCTATGACGTTCAGAATCAACATACATAATGTCTTTATTTATCTATATAAAAAGTTTTTAAGAGGAATTTGTAATTTCTTAGAAATTTGGGCATGTATACCGCCTATTGTGTCCCGTCCATGGCTCTTTACCGTGTGCTCTTTAGTTGCCTAGCAACCATTGTGAATGCAACATGGAAACTATTTGACCAGGTGATTCAATTCCCTATACATTAAATAACATGTGAAGATTATTGAAACACATCATAGAGAAATAGGTTTTGTTTTATGGGTTCGTTGTCAGAACTTATTGGATGACCCTCGTATTTACACAAATCACAGCCATTTATCATAATCTGTTCTTTTCTTGTTCAGTCATCGCTATCTGATTACATGCTGCCATATATTCTCATTGTTTATTACTTTGCTACTTGTCTTGCCCTTGTCTCTGCTTGAACACAACCACTTCCATGTCACCTCACTGGTCCTTAACTTTGCTTCAGAAATAGTAAGTGAGTATGATCAGGAAATACCACAATCAGGTCTTGTACTGGTCTCTACTTCCGCACAATTATTACCATGGATCCTCACTATTCCATACCTTTGCTTATTTTCCTGTCATGGGGAATCATAGCCGTGTATCCTCATTATAATTTGTCTTAGCTTCTTGGCTTGCTTTGGTATCTGTTTCAACACAATCACTGCCAATGTGTCCTTGAGCAGACACTTTATCCTCTACTTTGTGTCATGGTTCAACCCAGGAAGGCTCATCCTAACATGACCGAAAACTTATTGACTTGGGGGTAAAGAATCGAAACAACCAAACAAATACAATCACTGCCATGTTTCCTCACTCTTCCATATCTTCGTTTGTTGTCTTGCCATGGTATTTGCTTCTCCTCACTATTTCTTATATAAGCATCTTGTGATACAATGGTATATGCTTTCACCCAATCACTACCACGTATTCCCATGGTTTCTTAATTTAGCTTCTTGACATGCCATAGACTATGGCTCCACCCAATCACTACCACGTATCCTCGTGGTTACTTACCTTGGCATCTTGTCATAACATGGTCTATGCCTCCACCCAATCACTACCACGCATCCACAAGGTTCCTAACCTCAGCATCTTGTCTTGCCTTGATGTATGCCTCCACCCAATCACTACCACATATATGCATGGTTCCTTACCTTGGCATCATGTCTTGCCTTGGTGTCTGCCTCCACAAATCATAGCCATGTTTTCTCACTGGTTCCTTACCTTAGTTTCTTGACTTGAAATTATGTCTGCCTCCACACAATCATAGCCACGTATCCTCACTATTCCTTACCTAAGCAGCTGGTCTTGCCTTGGTGACTGCCTCCATACAATCACAGACATGTATCCACACTATTCCTTACCTTAACTTCTTGACTTGCCATGGTGTCTGCCACAACACAATCACTACCATGTATCCTTATGGTTCCTTAGCTTAGCTTCCTGTCTTGCTATGGTTTCTGATTCCACAAAATCACTACCACGTGTTCTCACTATTCTTTACCTTAGCTTCTGGTCTTGCCTTAATGTCTGCTTCTACAAATCACTGCCATGTATCCTTGTGGTTTCTTACCTAATCATCTTGCCCTGGCTTTGTTATGATTCGACAAAATCACAACCACGTATCATTACCATCCCTTGACTAAGATTGCCACCTTGCTTTCGTGTTTGCTCCACACAATCACTACCAAGTATTCTCATGGTTCCTTACCATAGCGTCTTGTCTTGCCTTGGAGCCTCCACATAATCACTGCCATGTATCATCATGGTTCCTTACCTAAACATATTATCATGCCTTGGTTATGTTTCCACACAATCGCAACCATATATCGTCACGGTTCCTTACCTAAGCATCTTGACTTGGCTATGCTTCCACACAATCACTGTCATGTAGCCTTACCATCCCTTACCTTAGCTTGGTGCCTGCCTCCACATAACCACTGCCATGAATCCTCGCGTTTCCTTACCTTATCTACTTGCCCTGCCTTGGTCTTTGTCTCCATACAATCACTGCCATGTATCCTCACGTTTCTTTTCCTTAGCATCTTTTCTTGCCTTGGTGTCTGCCTCGACACAATCACAGCCACGTATAATCACGATTCCTTACCTTAGTATCTTGTCTTACCTTAGTTTCTGCCTCCACAAAATGAGGCCATGGAAGGTTTTTAGGGATACAGGGATATTGGCCAAAACATTAAAGGGATACAGGATATTTTTTTTGTAAATATTTAAAGGGATATGGGATACTTGGATCAATTTTAGGCATATGGGGATACACTGCTTTCTGAATTTTGGGGATATTTGCTATATTTATTTTAGGGATATGGGATAGTTTTCAAAATAATTAAATGGAAATGGGATACTGGGACTTCCCTTCCAGGGCCTCCACAATCAACTACCATGTATCCTCAGGGTTTCATACCTTAGCTTCTTGTCTTGCCTTGGTTTCTGCTTCCACACAATCACTACCATGTATCCTCACTGTACCCCCATAAGCTTCAAGAACTGCAATCTTGCCTTTTGTAACAGTGGTTGAACAATAAATATCTAAAGGATATCCATATCGTTTAACTGCTTGGAGCTGCAAACAGTCAGGATACATATTCATGCGCGTATGAAGATTGTTTCACATAATTGTGATAATAACAGTTACTAAACTCCAGTTTTTATATTTAAGATTATAGATTTTATTTTCAAGGTTTAGCAAAGCGTGTTGTAGATGAGACTTAGCGCAGATTTCTCCAAAAGATCCCAAACTTATGGCGCACACAGAATTTTGTGTATATAGATGAAGACTTTGCAATATCTTGAATTTATCCAAAATTTCTGTCTTTTATTGACGGTAAATTCGTAGAGGCATGACAGACAGGGTTGATCTAAATATTCGTAAGCGGTGCATATCTCTTTATTCAGCGGTTGTGTAAAACATAACATTGCTGTTTGCATACTCAGAAATGTGGCCGCCTCTGAAGTAAAAAAACTGTGCATAAACAGCGTGTGAATTGCCTGATTAACACATGGGGGTGTGTCGATCAAAACATGACTGTTATATACAGCGTGTGATACGACTTTTTATGCAATGATAGTGGTCTATCTAATTTTACTTCGTGACGTTATCACTCCCGTCACAAAGTCATATTATAAAATATGCAATATGAGCAAATTTGCACAGATTTCATGTGTTGTATATTTCCAGCATTTTGGTACATTTCATAGAGGATCTTACATGAATGTTCAAGTTTAAATGAGTTGGGTAAAAGGGATAAAATGTGAGGCTTGCCGAGCATTTTATAACTTTTTCGCATGGGTTTAATAAATTCAATAATACAAGAGGTCGAATGTTAGATTCTATTTATCACAGGACATCAAAATTACTTCAAATCGCATTTTTGGCGTGAAAACGTCAAGATGTTGCCATCTTTCACGCAAAATAATAATGTACGCAATAGCGTAACGTTGCTAAATCTGTAAACCACTTAGGGGATAACTGTATTCAAAGTTTTCATTTGGGGAGGTATATCGTCGGATATACGGTCGGAAATTTAGTTTTATGGCGGAGCCCTAAAACGTGATTTCCGAACGTATATCCGACGGTATACCTCCCCAAATGAAAATTTTGAATATGGCTATCCCCATTCTAATGCACTATCAACATTTCCCTTCAAAAAGACAGTGAAAATATACTTTGTTGCGCTTATACGTCCAGCGGGTGCAAGCTGCATAAAACCGCTTGCCAGCTGCATATATTCACTTGTCAACCAATGGAAAGCGACATTACGTAATGACGTCGGGTTTCCGACAGTATATCGCAGGATATACTGTCGTAAATTTATGACGTTATCCAATCAGACGTCGCGTTGCATTTGCAAGTGCATTAGAATAGTGATTTATCGATTTTATTGCATTGCGTTATATCACTCCCAGACGCGACGTCATGTGATAATTTATATTTAGCTCATTTCCAGCAGTGTTGCATAGGTTAAATTGTTTATTCGTTCCCAGCGATTGTATATTTTAAAGAAACAATCTGTAAGAAATATAGATTTTACTATGAAACGAGCTTTCTGAATAGCCCTTATATATTATTACGTACACAGGCTAGGGCATGGTTGCCAGACGATGCTGTTGTGAGTCCTGTTCTAAGTTTAGATTCATCTTCTTCTTTCATCTTAAGTATCTTGTTATTGGCGCCCCTGTCTTTAAACGATCCAGTAACTTGTTCACTTTCTGTAATTGAAGTAAAACCTGTCATTAACGAAGCGGCTACTCAAAAAAGAAGACCAAAATTGGTTTTCAAGACCGATTATTGCTTAATGCAGGTCAAAAGTATTGCAGAATGCTCCAAAGGGTCATTCTGCAATACTTTCAACCAATTGCCATTAAGGCCTTTGTTTTGTCTATATATTTCTAAGAGGCCGCTTAAGACAGGTTTACTGTATAAAAGAACCTGAAACTAATCCATACACATAATTCTTTTCATTTTTCAAAAAACCTGATTCGACTTCCTTACGTGGATCAGTTTCGGTTGATGGCTAGCTATGGGAAAGTGCTGTATCTACAAGGCCTACAAACGGTTTTCAGTTTTGTCCTCGTTTTTATCTAGTTCTTGAGTCTCCTTTCTTGTTTTGCAATCATCTTGCAGAGAGAGAGAGAGAGAGAGAGAGAGAGAGAGAGAGAGTTTGTTATATTTTTATTGTTTTCTACTGTTATGTAATTTTCTAAGTTATGTCTCTCTCAAGCGTGTACTTAGTTGGTCTAAGATAGTGGAATTTCCTGGTTATAGTCGTTTTTGGAACGATTTTTCTCAAATAGACAATTAGTTTACATCAGACAAAGAGTCAATGACTTTGAAAAGTGACCAATTAAATTCCAATTACACTAGGGTTTGCTCAATTAAATAGTAAATTACAAATAAATCACTGTTAAGTCACTCATTACTTTCATTTACATCGAAAATGTAATATAAAACATGACAACTGCATACCCTTTCCAGTTCACTCAATCAGTTTGTTTTCTCCAGAAAATTTGGAAACCTTCACATCATTGACTTTATAAGAAGATTTTGTTCGAATTTATTTGGAAAAATCCCTAATTCATATGACAAGAATATGTAATAACTATTATCAAAACAATATCGATGTACGTAAGAACGTTCTTCCAACTCCACTCGGCACAACGAAAGCGTACAAACGTTGTGAGTTTTCATCAGAATTGTAGAATTGGCATGACGTTTTGCACATACAACACATATGCATAGACTGACGGATAAGAAAATAATCGTAATTTTAAACGCCAAGAAACTGCTTATTTGACCTGTCCTATAAACATAAAACGCAGGTGCTATCGACCCGCCAGCGAGACACAATTCAAATGGCATTTCGCTAGTGGGTCAATAGTGGCCCGAGACAGTATGCTTGCTTGTTGTGGAATGACTTACCAAGTTTTATATAGCACTGTCCATTCTGACTCAGGAAGGGAGAGTGCATTAATGGCGTCTTTCTGACATATTTCTGTATTCTTTCCCTGGCTTTAAGTACTTCGGAAGCCAAATCATTGAGCTTTTGTTTGGCTGTAGACTCTGTCATAGCTTTAAAGATTATCTGAAATAAACATAGGTCTCATATCAACCCATTTAAACCGAATGGAATTCCCCACTTTTACCAATCGGACCAGTCTATTTCTGGTTGATAAGTGGTATTTTTCATTTTTATTCAAATCCTAATAGAACATTATGTAAGCAAACATGGCAGACCCTGATCAGACGCAACGTTCTGCGGCGTCTGATCTTGGTCTACACGGTTTGCATGTGTCCCACAAAAAGGACGCTATGCTTATTTGGGTTAATACTTTGCATGCTGTGTAATCTTTGTTAGGAACAAATGGATTTTGCTCTGACTGTCTGTGAGTTATAAACCTTTTTTCTTGGTTTCATCGCAGTGTGTTTATTTGATTGATTGTCTCTCTGAGTTTGATACATTGTGAGTCAGAAAGTCTCAACATGAGCTATACCACAGCAGAATCTAGGGAGAAGATTTGCTTAGCAATACAAATACCAGCTCGCCAAGTCTCACTGGCCTTCTTGGGGATCACCGTGGTCCAAAAGATGGTTTTCTTTAGCTCTGACTATCTGTGAGTTATTTAAGCTTTGTTCATTGGTTTCATCACTGTGAATTTATTTGATTTGATTGTTTCTCTGTTTTGATACATTTTGAGTTAGGAAGTCACAACGTGAGATAAACCATAGTGGTGTTTATACCGACTCGTCCAGCTGTGGAGGCTGTCCAGTCTAAGGTGATGACTCTGTTATTGTTAGTTCGTTGTTTGTTGATCCGCTCACACTGTGTCTGTGGTTTTGTATTTGGTGCACGTTTTGTGATAATTTTGTGTGTGCTTTTTAGTTTTGCTATCATCTCGCTGAGGAATAGAGAGACGGTTACTTAACCCTTTACCCATAGAGACGCATTTTAATACTTTTGCAAACAAAGCAGACCACATTCAGGAGCTGTCTGATCAGAGTCTATTCTGATTGCTTATGGAAATATGGACCAGACAAGTAATATCTTTATTAGATATGTACATAGTAAAAGTTTATTAAAAAAATTATACATAGTGGGTGTAGCTAAAGCATGAATTCATATTCATGAAGGAAAGGGTTAAATTTAGTTGTATTCTTCCTTTAATGAGTGTTTGTCTGTTCTAATATCATTTCCTCACGGTACCATGATTTGGTTTGTAATATGTACTTATGACTTTCCCCGGCCATACGTTTTCGTTGTTTTATGGTATTGTCTAGTCGTCTTGTATCGTATATGTGTTTTGTGTCGTCTAGTGGTCTTTTTGCGAAATTTACGTTTTTAAAACATCTTCCAGTAATTGCAGTAATAACTTTTCAGTGTCAAACAGTTTGGATCCATATCAGGCCCGACGTTAAGTCGAGCTGAACTGGGTCCAGACTGTTTGCAAAATTTATCAACAGGTGCCACGAGCAGGCAAGGATTTATTGATGAAGATAATATGATAAAAGGGTTATAGACCGATGAGGACCCATAGCAGATATCCGCTTTTGCATTAAATATCGAATAGTAAGAAATATTTTTACCATGATCTTTGACTCTAAGGTCATATCAAGGATCTGAAACCTTCGTCAATATTAACACACCATTGGCAATCAGTGTGCCCAATATAAACACACTCCATCGACATGTTGGAATTTCCGTTACAAGCCATACAGACAATTTTAAGCATTTTTGACATTGACCTTCAAATCCAAGGTCTAAATTCAAACTCATTCAAGCTTTTATGGTTGTCCTTGTTACCTACAAGAATGATGAAGATTCATCCAAAACTGAAAGCGCTAGACTGCTCACAACATTCTTCCCATTTTAAGTCTATGGAGATTTTTTCAGACGTTCAAGGGCAGATAACTCCATAGACCCAGGTCAGATCTTGCTGTATTTCGAACCCATCCAAGCTTTTATAGCTGTCCTTGTTACATGCAAGAATGAATAAGATCCAATCAAAAATGAAGGTGCTAGAGAGCTCACAACATAATACATTCATTTTCAAATACTCAAGGGCAGCTAACTCAGTAGTTGGTGACGGGATTTGGCAGAAATTAAAACTTATTCAATCTTTTATAGTTGTCCTTGGTACCTGCAAGAATGATGAAGATCCAATCTAAAATGAAAGCACTAGAGTGCTCACAACATTTTTCCCAATATATGTCTATGGAGATTTTTTCAGACGTTAAAGGACAACTAACTCCGTAAACCGGAGTCAGATCTTGCCGAATTTCGAACCCATCCAAGCTTCTATAGCTGTCCTTGTTACATGCAAGAACGAATAAGATTCAATCAAAAATGAAGGTGCTAAAAAAACTTCAGCTGTTAAGTTTTTAGACTTAATTTTTCGCAATAACTTTTTTATCTTCAATATTAGCAAAATGTGTTCGTGATGAAAAGTATTCAGGAACATCTCCGCCAACTTCTCCAAGTGGTTCCAACATCCTAGATGCTGCAGGTTCATCTGTGCTTAGATGCACTTTTTGAACATTTTAAGAAAAGCGCAAATAAACTAAGTCCTAGATGTCAGTCAAAAAGTTACATTGCACCGCCCTTATTCAATTACTAAAGCGATGGATGGCTTGTTCAAATATAATAGAAATCGCGCCTGATTTGCTCGTGTGTTAAGCTAGTAGGGTCATCTCAAAACCGTTCATTTCATAGCACGTGCATAAGAGAAAAATTGCACGTCATGCGATAACCCAGCCCTTGTTCCTACAAATGAGCCTGCTTTAAGTTGTTTCTGCATATGCACGGTAAATTCTGAGTATGTTAAAGGCAGTTTTATGTTATGCACAGCCTTTGAAGAGCGGGATAAGCACCGCTTCCGAATATTTTTTGAAACTACCCCTTTCTGTCACGCCTATACGAATTATACCCGTCATTAAACGACTTAGACATTTAGGACGAATTTAATTTATTGCAAAATCTTCATCTATATATACAAAAATCTGTTTGCGCCACAAGCACAAGACCTTTTGGAGAAGTTGGCGGAAATTCTCCTCTACCACTTTCATCGCGAACACATTTTGCTAAAATTGAAGATAAAAAAGTTATTGCGAAAAATTAAGTCTAAAAACTTAACAGCTGGAGGTTTTTTTGTTTTTTTTTTCGAGTGCTCACAACATTATACATTCATTTTTCAAACGCTCAAGGGCAGCTAACTCAGTAGTTGGTATTGGGATCTGGCAGAAATTCAAACTCATTCAAGCTTTTATAGTCGTCCTCGTTACCTGCAAGAATGAATAAGATCCAATCAAAAATGAAAGCACTACAGTGCTCAAAACATTTCTCTCATTATAAGTATATGGAGATTTTTTCAGACGTTCAAGCGTAGCTAACTCTGCAGACCCTGGTCTAATCTTGCCGAATTTCGAACCCATACAAGCTTTTATTGCTGTCATTGTTACCTGCAAGAATAAAGATCCAATGAAAAATGGATGAGCTAGAGTGCTCACAAGATTTTCCCCATTATAACCCTATTGGAGCTATCTGTTGCCATGGAAACCAGAGTTCTGATCTGATCTGGCCCAAAACTTAATGTAGCCAATCCCCCTCCCCAATGATGCTTTAGATAAAATTTGATTATGGTCGGCCAGCTGGTCTCAGAGATATTCATGTCTAAAAGTGTGAACGCACCGACGGACGGACGCACGGACGCCGGCTCGAGTCCATCCTATAAGCTCACCGAGAGCCTTAGGCTCAGGTGAGCTAAAGAAAGCAAAACAATCCCTTCAGTGGTTAGTGAACAATAGCCCGGACAAAATTTCGGCGGTTTTGGGCACGCCCGTTGGCCAGCCTTAGAGTCCATCATTTTTATTTTGAAACCCTGTTGCACAATTACCATTTCCCGAAATTTTACAACAATTCGTACTGTGGTTACTGAGAACTCTCCGGACAAAATTCGGGCGGAAAGAATAAGAAGTGGAAGAGGAAGAAAAAGGAATAATACATGTAAAAATAAGAAGAAACAGAGCAAAAACAACAAGTCTCCCCACTTCGTTTGGGAGACTTACATATTAGAGGATTTCGCGTTAAAACCCGTAAGGCAGCTTCTGCACCAAGGCATATCAGAACCTGTATTTTATGGTGATTTAGTTTATAAATTCATACGAATTGTTGGAAAACCTAATTTCAGTGATCAATTCAAAAAGATAGTAAAACGTTATATAAGGGTAGGATATAACTTTGATGTCATGCGACAGTCCGCATGCCTAGTTTTAAACCCAATCACGGTTTATAGCTATGGTTTCCTCTTTAATTGCGCGACGGTGGGTGGGTCAGGTCTCAGACTCTATGACGGCTCTGACGTAAAGCTTTAATCGGTGGGTTGGTGGCCACCGTGGCTCAACTTGAGGTTTTCTTTAGCTCTGACTATCTGTGAGTCATGAGCCCTTTTCTTTGTTTCATCATGGTGTGTTAAGTTGATTAGAGTGTTTCTCCATTATGATACATTGCATTAGTTGATGGCCTCCATGCGAGCTGAACATTTTTTTGTACTTCAACAACAGCAGAATCTAGGGCGAAAATTTGGTACCAGTAAAATGCATTTAAGCCCCCCCCCCCCCCCCCCGGTGGCTTAGGCTGCTGTCCGTTCTAAGGCGGTGGTTCTGCTGTTGTTGACGTTTTGTTTATTGTAACTCCCTTTGTGGGAGTCTGTAATTGTTCTATTTTTTGTTGTACGTTGCTTCGTGTCCGTTCTAGTATTGCAATCATCTTGATGGGGAAGAGAGAGCTGGTTGCTTTGCTTAATTTGTGATCCTGGTGTCTCGTGATGGTTGAGCGGCTCTACCTCTTGGTGCCACAGGGTTGTCTGCGGTTTGTGATTGTGGTATTTCCTGCTCATACTCACTTACTATTTTAGAATATCTTGACTTTGACATTTAACTCCAAGTTCATATTTATATATAAGCAATCCAATAAGCGTTTTTGTCATAGGCCATTTATGTGTGAAATAATCAAAATAAGTAAGAGGAATTAGTGTTTCAAGCCAAAAGACATACTAATCTATACGGTATATATTTGACATTGGCTTCAAAACCTTCGTTGTCATCAACACATCATAGACAAGTATTGTGCAAAATATGAGCACCCTCCGTCATAAAGTATAGGAGGGGTCTGCATTACAAGCCATAAAACATATTTTAAGTATATCTGACAAAGCCATTCTACTCACCATAAGCAAGTAAAACACTTATTATAGAAAATATGAATGCACAGCATCATAAATTGTAAGACGAGTTCCCGTTAGAAGACATATAGATACATTTAACGTATATTTGATCTTGACCTTTGACTCCAAGGTCATATCGTCGATCTGATATCTTCGTCATCTACACGCAATAAGCTATCAGTGTGCCAAATCACACTGGTCAATGTAAACGCACCGGCCGTTGCTACAACGAGCTGGTTGTTGCATTTTTCAGCACCGGTGGTGGCGTAAAAGGTAAAAAAATCTATACCTGTTGACTTTATTATTTATTTATAAACTTGCATTTATTTTATTTGTGATGACACCTGGCGCACAGACCACCGGTAACATTGCAGTTTATGGCTCCTCTGCCAAGCAATTGGTAATATAATTCATGGTTTGGACTGCAAATTCAACAAAGTTCTGGAGTTTTGCCGTGACAGGTGCTTTTTTCTAGTGTAACTGCCTGAATTGACTGAAATCTGCATGTCTAAGCGCAGCTGTTGTCATATTCCCATGAAATAACATCCAAAAAACGATTAGTACTTTGTTTTTTTTTCTTGGTAAACTAGCAAATGTTTTATTGAGGAATTTTTATTACAACGCACTGGGAGCAGTTTTTGACGCATTGATACAACGAACTGATGGTTGCACAGAATTCTTGTGGTTGCTGGTGCAGACTCACCACATCATTCGCTGTTCACATAAACGTTACAAAAATCGCCATTTCAACCAGTACATGATATTTCGATGCTGTATAGAAGGCTCAGGCGAGCCTGTGCAAACGAGCATACTCCCAAGAGCCTTTGCTACCAGCACAAGAGATCTTGATGTGGCGAAGAATCATAGACACACACAAGCTTGCCATATTTATTAGGTGCCACATTAAAAAGACGTTTATTTATAAGTGTTACATATTGCGTGTTCTTGTACAACTTTTCCTGGTTACTTACGTAAAATACATTCTAAACTACGTCGTCATATGACGTAACATCAGAAGACATCAAAGTCCCTTAACTCTGTGTTTCATTAGCGATAACAATATTTAGATTATTTAAAAAGGTTTTGTAGTCAAAATATACGAGACTTGTAGCTATTACCAATGCACAAAAGGTTAATCATTATAAGAGATAACAAATTCGCGGAGTTCCGCGACACTCCCGCCATAATAAATAAATTTGCTCTGAAATAATCTGTTTGTATAATCTTTCTATTTCTTATTCTCTTTTTGCCAACTAACTCCTATACCGTTATAGTCTATACCGAATTGGAAGTTGTTTTTTTGTGCAAACTTCGTGACGATTTTTTAACTACACTTCTGCCAAAGTAGTTTGAACAGTTTTCATTGTCAAAGACTTTTTCACAAATTTTGCGTGGTTTACCCCTGTCACGATCCTCAAAACCGCTGTAATCTTCACCGCTTCTGGCGCATTCCAGGTTGTTGACGTATCGGCCCTTTTTGCCATCTGTACACATATAACAGTACATATTCCTGTTGTTGTTGTAGCAACTGAAGAATTCCTCATGGAATGTACTGATTTTTAAGCTACAGCACCATTTACTGGGTGATTGGTCCTCAAAGCTGCTGTCGTCCTTCTTGCCTGTGCTATCCACACAGCTGAAACAGTCCTCAACGTTGGTACCATAGCTATCAACGCCGCCTCTGCTATCCACACAGCTGTAGCAGCCCTCACCGCTAGTACCATAGCTATCAACGCCGCCTGTGCTATTCACATAACTGTAGCAGTCCTCACCGCCAGAACCATAGCTATCCACGTCGACTGTGCTATTCACACAGCTGTAGCAGTCCTCACCGCCAGAACCATAGCTATCAACGCCGCCTGTGCTATTCACATAGCTGTAGCAGTCCTCACCGCCAGAACCATAGCTATCCACGTCGGCTGTGCTATTCACAAAGCTGTAGCAGTCCTCACCGCCAGTACCATAGCTATCCACGTCGGCTGTGCTATTCACACAGCTGTAGCAGTCCTCACCGCCAGAACCATAGCTATCAACGCCGCCTGTGCTATTTACATAGCTGTAGCAGTCCTCACCGCCAGAACCATAGCTATCCACGTCGGCTGTGCTATTCACAAAGCTGTAGCAGTCCTTTGAAGAGCGGGATAAGCACCGCTTCCGAATATTTTTTGAAACTACCCCTTTCTGTCACGCCTATACGAATTATACCCGTCATTAAACGACTTAGACATTTAGGACGAATTTAATTTATTGCAAAATCTTCATCTATATATACAAAAATCTGTTTGCGCCACAAGCACAAGACCTTTTGGAGAAGTTGGCGGAAATTCTCCTCTACCACTTTCATCGCGAACACATTTTGCTAAAATTGAAGATAAAAAAGTTATTGCGAAAAATTAAGTCTAAAAACTTAACAGCTGGAGGTTTTTTTGTTTTTTTTTTCGAGTGCTCACAACATTATACATTCATTTTTCAAACGCTCAAGGGCAGCTAACTCAGTAGTTGGTATTGGGATCTGGCAGAAATTCAAACTCATTCAAGCTTTTATAGTCGTCCTCGTTACCTGCAAGAATGAATAAGATCCAATCAAAAATGAAAGCACTACAGTGCTCAAAACATTTCTCTCATTATAAGTATATGGAGATTTTTTCAGACGTTCAAGCGTAGCTAACTCTGCAGACCCTGGTCTAATCTTGCCGAATTTCGAACCAATACAAGCTTTTATTGCTGTCATTATTACAACGCACTGGGAGCTGTTTTTGACGCATTGATACAACGAACTGATGGTTGCACAGAATTCTTGTGGTTGCTGGTGCAGACTCACCACATCATTCGCTGTTCACATAAACGTTACAAAAATCGCCATTTCAACCAGTACATGATATTTCGATGCTGTATAGAAGGCTCAGGCGAGCCTGTGCAAACGAGCATACTCCCAAGAGCCTTTGCTACCAGCACAAGAGATCTTGATGTGGCGAAGAATCATAGACACACACAAGCTTGCCATATTTATTAGGTGCCACATTAAAAAGACGTTTATTTATAAGTGTTACATATTGCGTGTTCTTGTACAACTTTTCCTGGTTACTTACGTAAAATACATTCTAAACTACGTCGTCATATGACGTAACATCAGAAGACATCAAAGTCCCTTAACTCTGTGTTTCATTAGCGATAACAATATTTAGATTATTTAAAAAGGTTTTGTAGTCAAAATATACGAGACTTGTAGCTATTACCAATGCACAAAAGGTTAATCATTATAAGAGATAACAAATTCGCGGAGTTCCGCGACACTCCCGCCATAATAAATAAATTTGCTCTGAAATAATCTGTTTGTATAATCTTTCTATTTCTTATTCTCTTTTTGCCAACTAACTCCTATACCGTTATAGTCTATACCGAATTGGAAGTTGTTTTTTTGTGCAAACTTCGTGACGATTTTTTAACTACACTTCTGCCAAAGTAGTTTGAACAGTTTTCATTGTCAAAGACTTTTTCACAAATTTTGCGTGGTTTACCCCTGTCACGATCCTCAAAACCGCTGTAATCTTCACCGCTTCTGGCGCATTCCAGGTTGTTGACGTATCGGCCCTTTTTGCCATCTGTACACATATAACAGTACATATTCCTGTTGTTGTTGTAGCAACTGAAGAATTCCTCATGGAATGTACTGATTTTTAAGCTACAGCACCATTTACTGGGTGATTGGTCCTCAAAGCTGCTGTCGTCCTTCTTGCCTGTGCTATCCACACAGCTGAAACAGTCCTCAACGTTGGTACCATAGCTATCAACGCCGCCTCTGCTATCCACACAGCTGTAGCAGCCCTCACCGCTAGTACCATAGCTATCAACGCCGCCTGTGCTATTCACATAACTGTAGCAGTCCTCACCGCCAGAACCATAGCTATCCACGTCGACTGTGCTATTCACACAGCTGTAGCAGTCCTCACCGCCAGAACCATAGCTATCAACGCCGCCTGTGCTATTCACATAGCTGTAGCAGTCCTCACCGCCAGAACCATAGCTATCCACGTCGGCTGTGCTATTCACAAAGCTGTAGCAGTCCTCACCGCCAGTACCATAGCTATCCACGTCGGCTGTGCTATTCACACAGCTGTAGCAGTCCTCACCGCCAGAACCATAGCTATCAACGCCGCCTGTGCTATTTACATAGCTGTAGCAGTCCTCACCGCCAGAACCATAGCTATCCACGTCGGCTGTGCTATTCACAAAGCTGTAGCAGTCCTCACCGCCAGTACCATAGCTTTCCACGTCGGCTGTGCTATTCGCACAGCTGTAGCAGTCCTCACCGCCTAAACCAAAGCTATCCACGTCGGCTGTGCTATTCACACAGCTGTAGCAGTCCTCACCGCAAGTACCATAGCTATCCACGTCTGCTGTGCTATTCACACAGCTGTAGCAGTCCTCACCGCCAGAACCATAGCTATCCACGTCGGCTGTGCTATTCACACAGCTGTAGCAGTCCTCACCGCCAGAACCATAGCTATCCACGTCGGCTGTGCTATTCACACAGCTGTAGCAGTCCTCACCGCCAGAACCATAGCTATCCACGTCGGCTGTGCTATTCACACAGCTGTAGCAGTCCTCACCGCCAGTACCATAGCTATCCACGTCGGCTGTGCTATTCACACAGCTGTAGCAGTCCTCACCACCAGTACCATAGCTATCCACGTCGGCTGTGCTATTCACATAGCTGTAGCAGTCCTCACCGCCAGAACCATAGCTATCCACGTCGGCTGTTCTATTCACACAGCTGTAGCAGTCCTCACCGCCAGAACCATAGCTATCGACGTCGGCTGTGCTATTCACACAGCTGTAGTAGTCCTCACCGCCAGAACCATAGCTATCCACGTCGGCTGTGCTATTCACACAGCTGTAGCAGTCCTCACCGCCAGAACCATAGCTATCCACGTCGGCTGTGCTATTCACACAGCTGTAGCAGTCCTCACCGCCAGAACCATAGCTATCTACGTCGGCTGTGCTATTCACACAGCTGTAGTAGTCCTCACCGCCAGAACCATAGCTATCCACGTCGGCTGTGCTATTCACACAGCTGTAGCAGTCCTCACCGCCAGTACCATAGCTATCCACGTCGGCTGTGCTATTCACACAGCTGTAGCAGTCCTCACCGCCAGTACCGTCTTCTAAGTTATTGCGTAACTGCTGTTGTTGTTCGTTCATTAGAATCTGGTCTATTTGTGCTGACTGTCGTTTCATTTGATTTAACCAACTATTAGCTGAACATGTTACTAGAGGAAACCTTTTAACCGAATGTTCAATATCTTCCAGATTATTGCAACAATCTGTAACAACTGAGATATATGCCCAGTCTTGATCTATCAGGTTCTCTACATCCTGAGCTTCGTCCTGCCCTTCAATGACTATCGAAAGTCTTTCATTTGCCTGGACAAGTCCTTCAATGAGTCCTTCCAGCCGCCTTACACAGATCCTCACCTTCTTCCAGAGAATGTTTGCTCGAGAGTGTTCATGCTCAGTATCTCCAATCAATTCCTTGCACTTCACAAGCTCCTTCTCGATCAGTTTTCTGTATCTGATCCTGTTTTCTTTCCAGTATCTAATTGACATCTTACTGTGTCTTGTGTGTTCCCTCTCTAAAAGTTCCCGGGTTTCGGCGCCAATTTATGTGGCGAAGAATCATAGACACACACAAGCTTGCCATATTTATTAGGTGCCACATTAAAAAGACGTTTATTTATAAGTGTTACATATTGCGTGTTCTTGTACAACTTTTCCTGGTTACTAACGTAAAGTACATTCTAAACTACGTCGTCATATGACGTAACGTCAGAAGACATTAAAGTCCCTTAACTCTGTGTTTCATTAGCGATAACAATATTTAGATTATTTAAAAAGGTTTTGTAGTCAAAATATACGAGACTTGTAGCTATTACCAATGCACAAAAGGTTAATCATTATAAGAGATAACAAATTCGCGGAGTTCCGCGACACTTGATATGTATTACATTGTCCAGTTACTGCCTGCGCAAATGTGCAGACTCACCAGAATATTCGTTGCTGGCGTGAATAGCACACAAATCGCCATTTAAGATTTTGTACAGTGACGAATGCTAATGTAAGCCTGTTCAAATGTGCAGACTCGCCAGATCCTTCGCTGCTCGCGCCATTTGAGTCACCACATGAGAATTTTAAACTGTGACGAAGGCTCAGACTAGACCAAGCAAATGTGGCCAAAGCCATCGCTGTTCGTATGAACGACACCCAAAAATAGTGAGTATCACAATCACAAACTGCAGACAAACCCATGGCACTGAGAGGAATAGCCACACAACAATCACGAGACACCAGGAAGACAAACTAAGCAAAGCAGCCAGCTCTCTCTCTTCCCCATCAAGATGATTGAAAAACAAGAATGGACATAAAGTAACAAAATATAGAACAATTACAGAATCCTGTAATGGGAGTAACAATCAACAACGAATCAACAACAACAGAATCACCGCCTTAGAACACACAGCAGCCTATATCTCTGGGGTGCTAAAATTGCATTTTACTGGTACCAAATCTTCGCCCTAGAATCTGCTGTTGTTGAAGCACAAAAATTTTAAGCTCACATGGAGGCTTATTAACTATTGTAATGTATCATAACGGACAAACAATCTCATTAAATTAAAAGTTTTGGGGCCAATCTGAAAAAAAGGCGGAAGCACTCTCAAAGTGCGAACAGGGCTAGCTCTGGAGCATCTCTGGTGAGGCTACACATTTGCAGAGTCACGCTTGAGCCTTCATCAGTGTACAAAAACCACAAAATCTATGCCTATTGACTGTATGATTTCTTTATAAGCTTGCATTTATTTTACTTTTGATGACCCAATGCGCACAAACCGTCAAGAAACATTGCAGTTTATGGCTCTGCCATGCAATTGGCGTTTTAATTCATGGTTTGACCGACAAATCTGACACAGTTGTGGAGTTTGACAGTGACAGGTGCTTTTTTCTATTGTGACTGTCTAACTTCAGGAAATTCTGCATGTCTAAGCACAGCTGCAGCTATGTTATCATAGTCCCATGAAATAACATCCAAAAACGATTGCTACTCTCTATTTTTTCTATGCAGAGAAGGCTCTGGCGAGTCTGTACATTTGCACAGGCTCACCTGAGTCTTCGTCCTGGTACTGAAATATCATGTGCTGGCTCAAATAACGATTTATGTACCGTTTATAAGAACAATGAATGCTGTGGTGAGTCTGCACCAGCAACCACAGGAATTCTGTGCAACCATCAGTGCGTTGTATCAATGCGTCAAAAAATGCTCCCAGTGCGTTGTAATAAAAATTCCTCAATAAAACATTTGCTAGTTTACCAAGAACAAAAAACAAAGTAGTAATCGTTTTTGGATGTTATTTCATGGTAATATGACAACAGCTGCGCTTAGACGTGCAGATTTCACTCAATTTAGGCAGTTACACTAGAAAAAAAGCACCTGTCACGGCAAAACTCCAGAACTTTGTTGGATTTGCAGTCCAAACCATGAATTAAATCACCAATTGCTTGGCAGAGCCATAAACTGCAATGTTACCGGTGGTCTGTGCGCCAGGTGTCATCACAAATAAAATAAATGCAAGTTTATAAATTAATAATAAAGTCAACAGGTATCGATTTTTTTAACCTTTTACGCCACCACCGGTGCTGTAAAATGCAACCACCAGCTCGTTGTAGCAACCACCGGTGCGTTTACATTGACCAGTGTGCAAATATGTACACCCTCCATCAATTTTTTTAAAAAGGTTCATGTCACAACCAATAAGACAGATATTTAGAATATTTGACATTGACCTTACATTGACTCGGCGACCATGCCCAACGCCTTTGTTGTCATCTACACAACATAGACATTCGTTGTGCGAAATATGATCGATTTATGAAGAGTTAGCGTTACGCAGCAAATAGATTTTGAATACAGTTGATCCGTTGTCATTAACACACCATAAACAATCATTATGCCAAATATGATAACCCTTTATAAAAAGTATAAGAGTTAGCTTAAGGTCAGGCATAATAAGACAGATATTTAGTATGTTTACCTGTGACCCCAATGTCATATTGACAATCCGAAACCTTGGTTGCCATCTACATGCCATACGCAACCATTGTGCCAACATAAAACACCCCATCAAAACTGTAAGAGGAGTTCGCGATCGTAAGACAGATTCTATGCCTTTGACTCAAATTCTCATTTCAACGTCTTGAAAAATAGTTAGTGGGTATATATGATCAGGAAATACCACAATCACAAACTGCAGACAAAACCGTGGCACCGTGAGGAAGAGCCACATAACAATCACAAGACAACAGTAAGACAAAAAAAGCAAAGCAACCAGCTCTCTCTTCCATATCAAGATGATTGCAAAACTAGATTGGACACAAAGTAACGCAATAAAAAAACAGAACATTTAAAGAATCCTACAATGGGAGTAACAATTAACAACGAATCAACAACAACAGAACCACGGACAGCAGCCAAAGCCGCTGGGGAGCTTAAATGCATTTTACAGGTACTAAATCTTCGCCCTCGATTCTGCTGTTGTTGAAGCACAAAAATGTTAAGCCAGCATGGAGGATTCCTAACTAGTGCCATGTATTATCATAGAGCGACAATGTAATCAAATTAGCGAACTATGATGAAATAAAGAAAAGGGCTCACGACTCACAGATAGTCATGACTAAAGAAAACCTCAAGTTGAGCCACGATGGGCCCAGCTACAGCCGAGCATCAGGCACCAACCAACAGATTAAAGCTTTACGCCAGAGCCGTCTTTGAGGCTGAGACCTGACCCAACGTCGCGCAATTAAAGAGGAAACCATAATATAGCTATAAACCGTGAAAGGGTTTACAAACAGGCATGCTGACTATCGCATGATATCCAGATTATATCCAACTTTTTATAACGCTTGATAATCCTTTTAAATTGATCCCTAAAATCTGGTTTTCCAACAATTCTTTTGAATTTATTAACTAAATCACCATAAAATATAGGTTCTGATATGCCCTGTTGCAGAAGAGTTTTTAAACCAATGTTGTATTTAACAATTAACTTTCTTTCTATAGATAGTTCTGAACATTATGCCATGGACTCTGAGTGTCTGTGGTAGAATGTTATTATATCTTTTACCTTGTTTTAATAACTTAGCAGTCAAAAACCTTTGCTGCCATCTACACACCAAATTCAAGCATTGTGCAAGTATGAATTAACACCCTCGGTCAAAATACAAATGTATGATTCTTTTTTTCAAGAATTGCTGATATGATAATATGACTATTTATTCATTTTTATTGGACAAGTACGTCGGTCTTTTGCATGCTGCTTACAGCTAAATCACAGTGTTACATCGCTAGCGCAGATCTCACTAAAGCCGCCGCTGTTTCGTAATGTAGTTGAGGGCTCAGGCCAAAATGGATACATCAGCATGTGCGTTCGCTAAGTACCGAAATCCGTGCACTGGTCCATATCAATAATTGAATGTGAAATCTGAATACCTTTATAATAGAATCTAAGATTGTATTCGGTTGTTTATGCTGAATGTCTATTTTTTGTTAAATGGGTATCCACGTGAAATACGAAGCGAAATATGTTTCCTTAATCCCCAACCCCAGGATCCCCGACCTTTATCAATTGTATTACAACGAATCATCTGCTGTACACGTGGTTTTTATGGATTAACTTTAACTATTGCATAAAAAAGACTCACTGGATCAGCTGTTGTCTGCATATCGAAGCCATGTTCACGGCGAAGACGGATCTGATTTGGTTTTGTTTCTAGACTGATCCGAGTATTCACTGGGCATACATATTATTTTGTGGGTTTTATCATGCACATGTTTAATAAAGTATGAGTTTACAACGCTTACCTTTATATCGACAACGTGTTAGCCTATTGTTGACACAAATATTTTACTTCCTATCAGTATTGTGATATTGTTACAGGCAGGTGGATTATTATTACACGAAGTCAAGAGGTCACTACTAGTCATCATGAATCCGAATAGGGAAATTCTTCCTACAAAATAACAATTATTAGTGATTTTCAGACCCCACTCCCTTCCAGACCCTCATAGGGAGAAAGTTTAAGTATCATCCGGAAGACTGTCAAACCCGATATCCTTGGTTTACAAGGCGAGTGGTTTCTCCATTAAACCACGGCAGCAAGTTTTGCTAGATACCATCACACTGGTCAATGTAAACGCACCGGTGGTTGCTACAACGAGCTAGTGGTGGCAATTTTTCGCACTGGTGCTGGCGTAAAAGGTAAAAAAAACTATACCTGTTTACTTTATGATTTATTTATAAGCTTGCATTTGTTTTATTTGTGATGACACCTGGCGCACAGACCATTGGTAACAATGCAGTTTATGGCTCTGCCAAGCAATAGGTGATTTAATTCATGGTTTAGACTGCAAATCCAACACAGTTCTGGAGTTTTGTCGTGACGTGTGCTTTTTTCTAGTGTAACTGCCTAAATTGAAGGAAACCTGCGTGTCTAAGCGCAGCTGGTGTCATAATCCCATGCAATAACATCCAAAACCGATTACCACTTAGCATTTTTTTTCTTGGTAAACTAGCAAAAGTTTTATTGAGGACTTTTATTATAACGAACCGGGAGCATTTTTAAAGCATTGGTACAACACTGATGGCTGCACAGAAGTGCTGGGGTGCTGGTGGAGACTCACCGCAGAATTCGCTTTTCGCATAAACGTTACAAAAATCGCCATTTCAGCCAGCACATGATATTTTGATACTGTGACGAAGGCTCAGGTAGCCTGTGCAAACGTGCAGGCTCCAAAATGCCTTCGCTGCCAGCACAAGAGATCTTCATACTTATCGCATTGTCCAGTGAATTTCACTGCGCAAATGTGCAGACTCACCAGAGTATTCGCTGTCGACGTGAATAGCACACTATTCGCCATTTTAGGAGAGATTTTGTACAGTGACGAAGGCTAAGGTAAGCCTGTGCAAATGCGCAGCCTCGCCAGAGCCTTCGCTGCTCTCACAAAATGGCATCCAATCGCCATTTGAGCCACCACATGAGAATTTTGAACTGTGACGAATGCTCAGACTAGACCAAACAAATGTGCAGACTCGCCAAAGCCATGGCGGTTTGCATGAATGACACCAAAAAATGTAACTGGCTATGATCGGGAAATATCACAATCACAAACTCCACATAGACCCATGGCACCGAGAGGTATAGCCACACAACAATCTCGAGACACCAGGAAGACAAACTAAGCAAAGCAACCAGTTCTCTCTCTATCCCATCAAGATGATCGAAAAACAAGAATGGACATAAAGTAACAAAATATAGAACAATGACAGAATCCTATAATGGGAGTAGCAATCAACAACGAATCAACAACAGAACCACCACCTTAGAACAGACAGAAGCCTAAGCCACTCGGGTGATAAAATGCATTTGACTGGTACCAAATCTGCACCCTAGATTCTGCTGTTGTTGAAGCACAAAAAATGTTAAGCTCGCTTGGAGGCTTCTTAATTATAGTAATGTTTTTTGTTTGTTCGATTTGATTCTTTACGTCCCATCAACAATCCTTCAGTTATTTATGGACGGATCTTCCTGTGTTGAACCAGTACTAAGCTAGAATTAATGTGTCTTGCTCAAGGACCACAATGCAGTGACGCCGGTGAGGCTAGAACCAGCGGCCCTTCGGTCTCAAGTCAAGCACTCTAGCACTGAACCACTGCGCTCCCTTAATTATTGTACCGGCAAACAATCTCATCAAAAATAGTAAGTGAGTATGATCAGGAAATACCACAATCACAAATCGCAGACAACCCGGCGGCATCGCGAGGAAGAGCTGCTCAACCATCACGAGACACCAGGATCACAAATTAAGCAAAGCAACCAGCTCTCTCTTCCCCTCAAGATGATTGCAATACTAGAACGGACACAAAGCAACGTACAACAAAACAAATAACAATTACAGACTCCCACAATGGGAGTAACGATGAACAAAAAGTCAACAACAACAGAACCACCGCCTTAGAACGGACAGCAGCCTAAGCTACCGGGGGCTTTTAACATTTGCACAGGCTGACCTGATTCTTCGTCACAGTACTGAAATATCATGTGCTGGCTCAAATGGCGATTTGTGTACCGTTTATAAGAACAGTGATTGCTGTGGTGAGGCTGCACCAGCAACCATGGACCATCAAAAATGCTCACGGTGCGTTGTAAATTTGTAACATGTTTTATCATGTTTTTACAGGTTAAATTGATTTGGAATAGAGGTTTCAAGATTCTACACTTCCACCAAACGCTTTGAGGCGTGACTGTAACGGTAAATGCATTGAATAAATCGAGGGTCATGCCTTAGAGGTCGTGGTAGAAGTGTACTATAAGTAGTTCAATTGCATATTCGCCTTTTATGGTACGGAGTAGTAGGTGTGGCACTTTCGCATCACGTTCTGTGCATGCGTGTCGGCCATATTGAATGACGTCCTCATCTATATTTAGAATGAAATCATCATCTATTTTAAGCAACACAGGAAGTCTAAACAATGGTCTTTAGAAATGTCAAAAATAAACCCTCTTAAACGAACAATAGGATTAAATTGATCAATAGGTGGATTATATTTTGAATGATAAAGTCTCCACAATGTCTGGCCCCTGTTGACACAAGGAAGGAAGTCCTCAAATGTCAAAGATAATCCCACTTAAGGGAACAATATGATTCAATTGATCAATAGGCGGATTATATTTTTGAATAATAAATTCTCCACAATGTCTGGCCCCTGTTGTCCTCACAGTGGTCTTTTGAAATGCCAAAGATAATACCTCTTAAACGAACAATGAGTTTAAATTTATAAATAGGCTTATACAATTTCTTAACGTCCTTTTGCTTGTCCAAACATGAACAATTGTCACTGCATTAACTATTTTTTCCTTGCAAATCAGATCCGAGGGCAACGTTAGCTATATATGTATGCTCTTTTACCTTTGGTGGGACAAAGATAAACAGTAAAGATCCAGATAAGACGTCATTTGATACAATGATTGGCCGTACATGAAAAGAAAACAGTGTACATGAATAAAGACTCTTTTGTTGAACTGCTTTGATTTAACTTCGTATTGAAAGTTGACAGTATTGGACACAATTTGACGCTATGATAATTTAGTAAGTTTCATTGGTCGTCATCAATATGTTATGCAGTAAACTTAAATGTCTCTTGTGAAGTTCAGCTTCAATAGGGAGCGCAGCTAGCAATAAGTAACTGGCACAGGTGGCTGTTCTTACCAGAAAAGATTTAAAATATTTCAGATTTTCTACATGGAATTTTGATAACATGGCTATTTGTTAGTTACTTCTTTTGTGGATCGTTTATGTTTTTGTTCTGTCTTGTGTTTGCTATGTCTTTGTGCGCGTCTGTTTATATGTGCTTTGTGGTCACCTGACGAGAAAAGGCTGACCTCTTGGCTCTCGTTTGTGGTGTCTGCTGTGAGTGTGTCACTTTCCCATTGGTATCCTGGGTCAGGTGTGGTACTTGATTGTATCAATTCCTGATCTTTGCACCCTTACTTACTTTGTATAGGCAATGCCTCAAGTCCAAACAATAAGCGTGGTATAACATAGCACTGATAGATTTTAAAAGACGCACTTGGGTTAAGACCATTCGAACCATGAACACCCATATTTATGAGAGCATAAAGAGTCTATCTTGCTTATTTTGGGTGATCCTTCATGTTGATAACATTTTAATAATAGTTTCTGCCCATAGAAGTCCGAGATGAGTTGTATTTTGCGATAGAGCCATGGATTTTTCACCTAGTTCTAGTGAGAATGAATTCTTGTACACTGATTTATGTCGAATTAGCAAAACTACATTTGATTTGTTGAGATGGGCAGTAACATGATCTTTCTTAGCATGTCTCTTGACAACATTCGTCATAGTCTGGAGTTCATTTTCACAGTTAGATGATACGACAAGATCGTCCTCACAGGTATGACATCCACAATAACAAGTCCTACACATTTTTGTCTTAGCTCCATTAAACATGGGTTGACATAAACTTTATAGAAGGGTGTGGACATGATGCCACCTCGGCATACTCCTTGAGAATCCTAAACTGGCCGCTTGACTCACTCATCCACTTCACCTTAGATGTTAGTCCTGTGTATATGTATTTCACTTTTTTCCAGAGCTTTGGTTGAATTCCTGATTCATAGAGCATATCTACCATAATGGTATGATTTACAACATCAAAGGCCTTGGGACTATCAAGAGTAACCAGAAACAATGGCGCACAAGAGTTCATTTTTACCTCGGCTCTACCCTCTGGCACAATTAAAGCTGACATTACTGGTGTAAAACCTTTGGTAAAGCCAAATTGTAGTGGTGACTGATCAAATGTCTTAGATAGACGTGGTAGTAACACAGTTTCAAATAATTTACCACTAATCTGTGTAATTGTTATCCCTCTATAATTACCAAAGTTGGTTGGATACTTAGACTTTTCAGCACTGGTGTGAGTATACATGTAGTGTTGCTATAATCTTATTGTAAACAAAGCATAATATTAACACCTCACTCAAGCATTGAGTACAGAGGTTATATGTCAGGTTATCAGATTGTTAAGCAGCATGCTCTGGAAATATACTTCAGTAACTTAGCAGGATTTGTATAATAAACATCTTAGATACCATATGAGTTATAATCAATTCACCTATCTTACAATACAGGATTTGCCCTACATTTTGGTGTCAAAGCTAAAGAAAATCAAGACAAAGTTCCTACGTTGTACTGGTTACCTAAACTCCATAAAAAACCCTATAAAGCAAGATTTATTGTTAATTCTGGTTCTTGTACAACAACAGAACTTTCTTAATTGTTAACCTCGTGTCTTACAGCTGTTAAAAACATGTTATCAAGTATTGTGAAAAGGTATATGAGAGAAACCTATTTTGGTCTATCAAAAATTCAGATGAAATTTTAGATAAACTTTAAGCTAGAGATTTCAATGCGACCAGTTTGTCTACTTATGATTTTTCTACTCTTTACACTACTTTACCTCATAATTTAATTAAAGATAAACTTATAGATCTTATTGAAAGGACCTTCCAGAGAGAAGGCTCTCCTTACCTTGCATGTAATGACAGAAATGCATTTTTTACTTCAGAAAAACCTAAAAATATCATGCATGGTCGTGTCAAAATGTATGTGATGCGCTGACCTTTTTGTTGGACAACGTTTTTATTTGATTTGGCACCAAGCTGTATAGACAAGTAGTTGGGATTCCTTTCGGCACTAATTGTGCTCCCCTGGTTGCAGATTTATTCCTGTTTTGTTATGAGAGAGACTTTATGATGTCTCTTTCTGATGATAAGCGGGCTGATGTTATTGATGCGTTTAACACTACATCCAGATATTTGGACGATATTTTAAATATCAATGATGTTTATTTTGACAATACGAATAGTCAAATATACCCTTCAGAGCTCCAACTGAATAAAGCCAATACCTCTGATACCGAAGCCGCATTTTTAGACTTGCATTTGTCAATTTCTAATGATATTGTTTCTACCAAAATTATGATAAACGTGACGACTTTGATTTTCAAATTGACAATTTCCCATTTTTAGATGGTAATGTTCCTCGTTCTACATCATATGGAGACTATAAGACTATAAGACTATAAGACTATATCTCTCAACTCATTCGTTTTGCTAGAGCATCAAGCTGTGTTTCTGACTTCAACACTTGCAATAAATTGTTAGCTCAGAAACTTTTTAAACAAGGCTATCGATATCATATACTTCGCAAAACATTTTCAAAAATTTTATAGACGATACTATGATTTGATTTCTAAATTCCAAGTTGGACTAAAATCTCTCTTGTGCCAAGGACTTTCGGAACCTGATTTCTATGGTGACTTGGTGTATAAATTGAAGAAGATTGTTGGCTCTAATAATTTTTCAGCGCAGTTCATTAAAATAATTTCCCATTATAAAATTGGCTATAACGTTAATATATTGCAACAGACTGCATGCTTAGTGGTCAACCCCATCACGGTTGGCAACTTTGCTTTCCTCTTTAATTGCACGCCGGTGGGTCGAACTTCAGACTCTATGAAGGTTCCGATTTAAAGACTTATCTATTGATGAGATGGTAGGTGCCTGATGCTTTGGCTGTTTGTCCGGCCCACCGGGGTTTACCTGTTGGATTTCTTTTGCTCAGGTATTCAGTTTCATTTACTGTTGAGTCCTTATCGTTGCTTTATCTCCTTGTTATATCTTGATTTATATGTTCTAGGTGATGCTGCATTGATAAGTTAGGGGTCTTTCATGCAAACCAAACATCTATGTGTCTTGATCCACATCTGAATTAAGGGTGAGGTTGGCGCCGTTAAACCGGTTTAAGCCCTCCAGTAAAATATTCTACTGACCGTTCCAAGGCTGTATTTCTTTTGTGGATATTTTATGTTTTTGTTCTGTCTTGTAATTGCTTTGTCTTTGTGCGCGTCTGTTTATATGTGGTTTGTGGTCACCTGCTGAGAAAGGGCTGACCTCTTGGCTCTCGTTTGTGGTGTCTAACTGTGAGTTTGTCACTTTCCCATTGGTATCCTGGGTCAGGTGTGGTACTTGATTGTATCGATTCCTGATCTTTGCACCCTTACTTACTTTGAATGCATCAAGAATTGTTTTTGTATGTAAGACTTCTTTAATAAAAGCCTGTAATGTCCTCCATAAGTTATTCACCAGAGTGCTTCAGGTGCTCCGCAGTCAGTCCGAATTCGTCTGCTGCCTTTTTATTGTTTAGCTGTTGAGCGGTTTAATCAGCCCTTTTGCAGGAAGTAGCTGTTTAGTTTTCTGAAAAGTTCACGTGCAAATTCACAAGGCATAGCTGTTTTGAGGAAAGGTGATGCAGTATGTATAGGTAATGTGGATCAGGCTAACCTCCTAAAAGTAAGTCAGGGCGCAAAGATCAGGAATCGATACAATCAAGTACCACACCTGACCCAGGATACCAATGGGAAAGTGACAAACTCACAGTTAGACACCACAAACGAGAGCCAAGAGGTCAGCCTTTTCCCAGCAGGTGACCACAAAGCACATATGCCACCCTTACTTACTTTGTGACTTCCTCTATGGTGATTGGATCTATTTCACACATACTCTCTCTGCATAGCTTTGCGATCAAATAATGATAGACCGAGCACAGTTCTAGATATGCAGAGTCATAACCATGGTCATATGGTACTGAAAGATCCTCAAAATATTTTGCGAAGGTATGTCTTTGCTTAGAAGCAAAATGTATTTCCTAACCATTCATTGTTATGCTTCTCATACACTGACCTCTGTTGTCATTGTTTCTGCCTTTCAACTGGTAGAATTTTTCAGTTGTTGAGTTTTTGCTTTAATTCATTGTGGAAACTTCTGCAGTCACCAAACTTTTCTTTCCTAAGTTTTTTTTCTCAGTTCATGTTTAGCCATAATATTGTCTTTTCTCAGGATGTTGTCTGATTTCCCACTTTCTACCCAAAATTATGCGAAACGGCATATGACACCCTAGTCAGGCCACAGCTCTGATATGCTTCAGCTGTGTGAGACCCTCACACTAAAGTGAGGACTTCCCAAATTGAACAAGTCCAGCGAAGAGCTGTTCGCTGAACAGTCAACAACTATGATTGGCAGGCAAGTGCAACTCAGATTGTTCAAAACTTAGGATGGCTTACATTGGAACTATATAATATATAATATATATAAAGTTGTTCCTGGGTTGGTTGCCATACCCCTTCCAGACAGTACAGTAACAGAATCTCTAGGTACTGTCATTCCATGACCTCCAGGCAGGTCTCTACCTCACGTGATTATTATAAATATTTCTTCTTCCCCCTCATAATAGTAAGTGGAACGCCCTCTAACAACCCATTGCATGCTTGCAGAGCCACCGCAATCTGCAAGCTGCAACACTCCCGCCCATAGATCCCCACGTGCTTGTTTTTATCTGATTTTAGCTATTCTTAGCTATTTTAACCTATCATTTGTTTTTATCCTTACTATCATGATTTTAAACTTCTTCCTATAATCTGATCTTTTCCTGTCTTATACTAACAGACGCTGCGCTAACCTGCCTAGAATGTCCGTGAGGGCGTGTGGCAGTATCTACGAGGGTTAGTCAAAAATAACTGAGCCCTACCTTATAACATTTACTTCAAGTAAAATGGACACATATTTAAATGATATTTCATCGAAGTTATATTTCATCTATTCAATAACCTAATTTATATCTGTTGGTAGGCTTTATATACTGGTTGCTAGGCAACCGAACATGACCTGTCGAACGAGTGCGTTCACGCTGTTATACATCAATATCTAAGCGTTGCCATGGAAATGACAATGTCAATGTAATGCTGCATTCACTGTCGCTTGATACATATTACATGTACCTACTCAGTGCCGCAGAAAAGAAAACAACTGACCCCAAATTAGAGATGCTGTGGTAGTTTGATTTCAGAATTCAGCAAATTTTTACGTTCCTCAAGTCCTATAATTTACCCCACCCACATTCATATTAACACAGTTTTAATTGAAAACATCCTAATAATATCCTAATAATGCTTATGCAATACTGCATACACAAACAAACCTACAGAAATATTAAATTCCTTGTTTGGAATAAATGATTCTGTTTCCATGGCAACACATTCCTCGTGTATATGAAAATTTGCGAAATTTTGACTTATTTTGTTGCTAGGCAACGCATGCAGTCAGTGTTCACCTAAACATTTACGAACCAAGTATAATGAAAAGACAATATGACATATGTTATTCAAATAAATGTCAAATATGTCTTTCTCAAAAACTATCAAGCCCACAAGCTTTTTTAATACATACTGTATATTCCTGGTGGCGGAGATCATGAACGCATCGCTCTGACTGACGATATTTAGTTGCCTAGCAACCATAACAGAAGCATCACCGGGGTAATTATTTTGGGTCAAAATGTCTATGACATGTTATACTTATAAAAGATAATCATATTTCTTGTCTACAATGTGAGGCTAAGATATAATGAGATAGGGCTCAGTTATTTTTGACTAACCCTCGTAGAGATAGATAGCTCATATTTCTCTTTACAGTTTTGTAACCCTAGGTGAGGCTTTCGTGTTGGTCCATTCAGTTTTGTGGTTTTAGACGGTATAGCCTTAGCAGCCGCTGTGTGTATTGCTTTTGTAATTCTTTGCACTTTCTCAAGGCCACCATATCCATCTCCTTCATCGCATAAAATCAATACTGTGTTATGAAGAAGAAGGGCCTGTTTCCAATGAATGAGATTGACCTTAAATTCAGCAAAACCGTCATTTTTTACAATCGAAACAAAATTTTAGAAATTCGAAAATGCTATTCGATGGCCTTGATGTCTACCTTTGAAATACCTTAAATAGGGTGCCGATTCTAGATTTTATGTTGAAGTTGAAAAAATGACATTTTTCTTCATTGCAAACTATTTTAAACTGTCAAGCAGATTATCCTCTCTAAACCGATATCAGTGTCGGAAAGTTCAATGATTGTCTCATCGAATAGCATTGTCCGATTACTAAATTTGCTCTCAAATTTACGAAACAGAAAGTTTATAGTAATCCAACTGGTATATGCGATGAAGGAGATGGATTGGTGGCCATGTTTCTGGTCTACAGATAAATTTTTCTGCCTTCCATTTTCTTGAAGTTCTTTTTCTAACACTGTGATATATTGATTTTTGTCTATTTTTCCCACTGAAGTTTTTTCATACATGCAGTTTCCTCCCGGTGCCTAGACTTACCAGAAAGACCCGAATTACCGGAAAGACCGCCGAAAAACTGGAAAGACCAAAGAATAATAGGGAAACATTTGATTGGTGATTATTGATTAATGAATATAATTAAAAGTATATGTTGTTTATAATTTATATATATATATATATATATATATATATATATATATATATATATATATATATATATATATATATATATATATATATATATATATATATATATATATATATATATATATATATATATATATATATATTCAAATAATGAGTTGACGTTACATGTTTTGTTTTTATTTAATATAAACTATGCTAATTAATATGCCAACGCGTTTCGCTGAGCTCTTCAGGGCTGTTGCATAGTAACGTCGTAACGTTGAGACGTCACGTTTGGACGTCGTCACGTTGAGACGTTAACTTAGAGGTCACGTGACGTGACTATACGTTTTTTAAATAGCTGTTCATAAAACATTTAATTTGGGTTTAAAGCATCGAATGAAATGCTTTTCCTTCGCTAACCTGGCAGAAATGCTTTCTGTGTGCATTTTAAAGAAAGGAAACATTTGAAATTTTGGAATACTTCTGCTGCAATTGTCGATATGTTCACTTAAAGGAATCTGTCTTGTTGAAGGGTCTCTTATTTGTTGTGCATGTATAGTCCTTCTGGTGCGTAATAATAATAATAAATATATATATATATATATATATATATATATATATATATATATATATATATATATATATATATATATATATATATATATATATATATATATATATATATATATATATATATATATATATATATATATATATATTTGTGCTTTTCTATATAGTGGACATTACAGAAATTGGACATGACAAAATAAAAATCTAATCTTTGAATACGAGAGCCATACAATAAGTTTGAAAAAAATACATGCAGTGTCAACTATTCACATGCTGGTATTCCACCTTTACTAATCATTTACATTGATTGGGTTGTTAGTTCTTTGTGTTAACAATGGTCTTTTATTAGGGTGGTTAATTTCCCCTTATTGACACGTTGATTGGGATTATTAGTTCTCAGTAGGGGTTAACAAGGGTCCTTTAATTGGGCCTTTTAATCCAATTTATAATTTCTTTGAATAAACAAGATTCGAAGAGAGGGTTAAGTTTTTAAAACGATATAATTATATTTGCAATAAACATACAATAATACATTTAGCCCCAAACAGAAAAAAATACATCATTAAGCATAAACTTAGCGGACAGCATATTTAGTCTTTCCGGTATTTCGGCGGTTTTCTCGGTAATTCGAGTCTTTCCGGTAAATCTAGGCACCCGTTTTCTCCGGTAGTTTTAGTTACCGGTTGGTTGGGGTTGTGGCTAAAAGCTGTAACCGAACCGAATTCGGCCATACGTACGGCAATAGCCGAGTAGGCGCGGACCGAATCTACGGAAATTGACGGAAATGTACGGTGTATCCGATACCGGTATTTAGTACCGTAACCGGTTCGGTATCTATTATAAAGTAAATAGGCCTATAAAATTGATATATACAAAATGATAAAGTAAAATATTTTTCTTTATTTAAATGTTAAGTTAATTTGGAAGATGTCTTAGTCGCAAGGACTGGATAATGATATTTTGGCATTTATTTGTTGATGACCAAATCTTAAACATATAGTGGGTTACCTATCAAGATGCAAATACAATTCAACCCGAACTTTTTTCCGCCCGAAACATTACCTTTGCAGCAAGGGTAAGGCCCGGAAACAGCTCACGAACAAATTATTATGGGAACAGATTAAATCAGTCCGCCAAATCAAAATGCATCGTGATATGATACCCACTAGCAAGTCTGGCACAGGCTCGCCCCCCTAGCCTACACTATGCACGGATGTCCGATCTGTGATCTCGGACTCCTAAGTGACGCGCAGTACTATACAGCACATATAATTAAAAGTCTTGGGGGTAGGGAGAGATTGAAGAAAGAACAGATGAAGAACTCACGACTTTTGACTATCACCCTAGCAGGAAATGTAATATTTATTTTATTATACCGAACAGAACATTAGATCCCTTATTTTCTGAAGTCCTTCTCTTACTCAATAGACCTATCATGGTGAGGGAGATCCAAAGGGAAAATGATGAACAGCCTCTTATCTATATGCTTGAATGAAATTAAATATTTCACAAAAATGGTTCTTCTTTAACAATCTGAAGCTTGACATGATCGTTGTCGTTCCGTTTAAGAAATTACGTCATAAAAGCTGATGACGTCAAACTTAATACCAAGCAGCGTCATCTTAAAGGAGATACTGTACATGAGGCTGTTTTGATGCAAAAAAGAAAATTTCGCCTAATCTACTTAAATTTGGTCTCAACGTGTTGCTCTCGTTTTAACTAAGAAAACGAGTACCCACACTTTATGTTTCTGACCATAAACAACGAAGTTATTTGGAGTTTAAAGTCGCCAAATTATGCGTCATGTCCGCCATTGCTGTTGAACGTCTCCTGACGTGAACGAACCGTACGCGCATCGGCGTTGCGCATCATTGGACCGCCCTGATATTTTATAATATCACCCGCTGCTATGGCAAATACGTGGCAGGATTCGCCGTCGCTATAGCAGCGGTGATATTATAAAATATCAGTCGTTCGTCTATGGAAGTTTTGTATGGGGAATTCACGTGAGGTATAATAAATATATATATATATATATATATATATATATATATATATATATATATATATATATATTCAAATAATGAGTTGACGTTACATGTTTTGTTTTTATTTAATATAAACTATGAATAAACAAGATTCGAAGAGAGGGTTAAGTTTTTAAAACGATATAATTATATTTGCAATAAACATACAATAATACATTTAGCCCCAAACAGAAAAAAATACATCATTAAGCATAAACTTAGCGGACAGCATATTTAGTCTTTCCGGTATTTCGGCGGTTTTCTCGGTAATTCGAGTCTTTCCGGTAAATCTAGGCACCCGTTTTCTCCGGTAGTTTTAGTTACCGGTTGGTTGGGGTTGTGGCTAAAAGCTGTAACCGAACCGAATTCGGCCATACGTACGGCAATAGCCGAGTAGGCGCGGACCGAATCTACGGAAATTGACGGAAATGTACGGTGTATCCGATACCGGTATTTAGTACCGTAACCGGTTCGGTATCTATTATAAAGTAAATAGGCCTATAAAATTGATATATACAAAATGATAAAGTAAAATATTTTTCTTTATTTAAATGTTAAGTTAATTTGGAAGATGTCTTAGTCGCAAGGACTGGATAATGATATTTTGGCATTTATTTGTTGATGACCAAATCTTAAACATATAGTGGGTTACCTATCAAGATGCAAATACAATTCAACCCGAACTTTTTTCCGCCCGAAACATTACCTTTGCAGCAAGGGTAAGGCCCGGAAACAGCTCACGAACAAATTATTATGGGAACAGATTAAATCAGTCCGCCAAATCAAAATGCATCGTGATATGATACCCACTAGCAAGTCTGGCACAGGCTCGCCCCCCTAGCCTACACTATGCACGGATGTCCGATCTGTGATCTCGGACTCCTAAGTGACGCGCAGTACTATACAGCACATATAATTAAAAGTCTTGGAGGTAGGGAGAGATTGAAGAAAGAACAGATGAAGAACTCACGAAGACTACAGATGAAGAGCGCCACATCGGATACTACCGGGCCAACACCTGAAGTGTAGCCTGTAGTTCTGGTTGGGAAACAGATAAAGACCCAAGACACAGATGAAGAACTCAAGAAGACTCACAGATGAAGACGTCCGGGCGCAGTGAATTGATAAGCACCCATTGCAAAACAGCGTAAAGGTCAGAATTGTATAATAAAGTTTTGGGGTCATGTAAAGGATGCGACGGTTGGTTGGTCGTGATGTATTTTATAATGCAATTAAATTTACGAAAATTCAAGCCAAAACTAACATTGATTTACATCAACACTTGTTTTCCATTTATATGTAGCCAACAGCCAAAAACGCTTCCTTTTCATTTAAACTATAGTGTGAAAGACGCTATATCATAGTCGCTATATCATTGTGTGCTATTGTATATATATATATATATATATATTTTTTTTTTGGTTTTTGTACAACTCGAACAAAAGTTCGCCTTCTAACGCCACATAATGTTCCTTTTATTGAGATCAATAGCTTTATATATTCAGATGACTTGCTTTATGTTGCGCAATTGCTTTGATAAATCAGTATCATCAAGATTTTGATGTTAAGTGTATATTTTAGAGTATCTATCAGAATGTTGAAATCAACATCCTGGCAGCAGTGTGAGTTTGTCCCATTTACTGGCCTACCAGCCAAGAGTGACAGTAGCGTAACGTTTTGTTTATAAAGTTATTAGGAGATCACTTGTGTATCAATCCTATCCTCAGGACATGATTACTAATACACTTGTAAGTGATAGATCGATTAGCGTTAGCTCAAGTGGAGAGTGTAAACAAGTTAATGGTTTATATGTGCTTTGTGGTCACCTGCTGGGAAAGGGCTGACCTCTTGGCTCTCGTTTGTGGTGTCTACTGTGAGTTTGTCACTTTCCCATTGGTATCCTGGGTCAGTTGTGGTACTTGATTGTATCGATTCCTGATATTTGCACCCTTACTTACTTTTACTAGTCATTTGTAAACAAAATATTCCGTCACTGTCACTCTTGGTTGACACGACAGTAGATATTTTCATATACGGATAGATTGCAAAACACCAATGGCTAAACCACGTAACGGTCAGAATCGTTGTATAAAAAACTTTTGGGCCATGTAAATGCGGCGACTTTAGTATTCATATTTTGACGTGGTTTAGCTATAGCATCTGCTATGGAAGGGGAATGTGGTTTTATTTATAATTTGGTAAAGATTTAATAAGTTATAAATCTAGTCAGTATATATACTCTGAACTCACAATTATCCCTTAAAGCGCCAATCAAAATCGTCTGCAAAAAGTTTTGTTACTAACAGTATTGATCCAGATCAGACTGTTCCTGCGAGCAGTGTGATCTGGGGTCCAAACTGTTTGCCTCTTACGTTTTCCAATAAGCAAACATTTTGCTGTCGTTTTAAGGTTAAATAACATGTTTTTGTCTGTAGTGAGGTGTTATGAGGCAACTTTCGAATAAAAAAGCCTCTTTTTTAGCCTTTACATATGTCTAGGGTAGAACACTCGTAATTACGCATTCATGAGGTGACCAAAAAGTTCTATGGTAGATCGCTAATTAATACTGGAACTCATGTGCCTATCTTGTCGAATTCGACAGTTAAATAGTCTCTTTTGAAATTGGTCGCTCCAACTTCGAGTGTCAAAAGAGCCAAATATGAGACTGGTCCATCTATAGACGGATTCGCCAAGATAGGCACAAGCATTCCAGCCTGTAATATATTCATATTATAAGTCGCTGCATAACAAAACACTGACTGCTCAGTATTCTCTGTACGCAAAAAGGAAAACAATTTCAATTGCTATCCAGTCAAAGAAGTATTTATTACAATTGTTAACATTGTTGGAATTATTGTCATTGCCAGAATGTGTTTTATGTTATTCAGTTTGATAAATTGGAATAAAATTTGTAAATTTTAGTCTCATGTTTGTATCTTATGCCAGCTGGATAACATGTGTTTGTTCTATAAATGGACAAATCTCTTTCTCTTAAGAACGTGACAGGTGTTCGAATGAGCGAAAACAGAACCGCTAACTGCCATGTTCAACAATGAAATTTCCCTAAAGTTTGATACAGTTACCTGCGAACACCAGAATGCATACTGAGACATGATACCAACTGTGCTTACCGGGACAGCAGTATAACCTTGTTGAAAAAGTTAGCGTAAGTTAGAAGCCTACTTAGTCTTAAGTATAGTTACTAGAATCATTAACCAAGGTTAACGCACTTTTAAAACACAATGCTTAAATATGCTTGTCCATAAGGTAAATGGCTTTTATATGGAAAAGAACACATCAAAAGTAAATCAAGGAATCAAGTCATCACCCCTCCCATAGCTCAAGACGTTTTGAGATATCCAGCATTTTATTCCCTTTTAAGGAGGCATAGTTTTAGAATGGGGGATAACTCACACGAAGTGTATACATGTACACAAGACAGCTACTTTCTTACGAAGAATCTTTAGAAGTAATATTGTACGATTGAAAAATACAGGATGCACCAAAACACGTTACACACAGACCGGTACACCAGCCAAAACTAACATAAAGTGTTTTATTGCATAATGCTTATGGTATGCATAACACAACAGCAAGCAATAACGTGAATTTCGGTCTCTTTGCCCTGCAAACTTTTTTCCAAGTTGGAAAAAAAAATTCGCTAAATTTATGACGACCTGCTAAAAATTGTAAAAGCAAGTAGAAGGTACTGGGCTACACTTCATGTGACCTTGACCCAAGGTCAAGCTCAACGGTCAAATAACGTATGTTCTTGTAAATGCATCTTCAAACCGTTAGACATTGCAATTTCAAACTTTGCAGCTGCATAGGTCACGTGATGTAGAAGGTACTGGACCAATGTCTGGGACAACTAAAACAGTCTCTTCACTCATTATATCCCGCGAAACCCTTCAGGTGTCGCCTTTCTAGTACCTTATATTAGGTAATTTCTGTACCAGGCCCAGGTAATTTTGTCCCTGGGATTTTTTCCCTGTCCATTTCCGTCTCTGTTCACTTCGGTTCCAGGTCATTTCAATCCCAAGAGTCTTATTGACCCTGGTCACTTCGATCTCTGGTCATTTTGACCCCGGGATTTTTCGGTTCATGATCACTTTACCCAGGCGTGTCATTAAGGATAACTACGCCAGTTTAGACGTTGACGTGAATGTGACGTAATCATTTCAATTATGACGTCACGACAGTATGTCGTCATGCATTATGAAAAGACAGATCTATCTTTGATTAGCTCTTTTAACGAAAAAGAAACGTCTTATAAACAGAACCTCTAATTGACAAACGGGTGCACTGTGGCTCATTGCGCAAAATCAAATTGCTTAACTAGTGTGAACGCAAAAGTTAATGCGGAATACGTTGATGCGGATCAACTTTTTGTCTAGTGTGAACGCAAAGTTGAAGTGGATCAAGTTGATGCGGGTCAACTTTTTGTCTAGTGTGAACGCAAAGTTGAAGCAGATCAAGTTGATGCGGATCAAGTTTAGGTGGATCAATAGTGTCTAGTGTGAACGCATCCTCAAAGATCTATTTTAAGCCTGTGTGACCTGGATATGCAACGAACCGTAACCATTTGAACAATTATTTAAAAAGACCATAATCATTTCTGCAAAGTTTGATAAAATTCTAGTTACTAGGAGGGAATGTACTTAAAAGCAAATGTAGACGACGGGGGACGCCGTACGACGCTCGAAACATACCCATTGATCACAAAAGCTCATGCGCGGATCCAGGAATTTTCGTCATTTTTCAAGGTTCCAGAGGGAGTCCAACATTTTCCAGGGGGGGAGGGGTCCAACTTTTTTCAGGGGTGGGTCCAATTGCTTATTCCCTATAGAAACCCATGTAACTTGTGATTTTCCAGGGGGGGTCCGGACCCCCTGTCCCCCCCTCTGGATCCACCCTTGAAGCTTACCTTAAACCAAAGGCTATGGTGAGCTTAAACACATTTTACATTTGAAACTACCTTTAAAGTCAATGGGAGCCTAGATTTTGCATTTTTTATTTTGACATTCAATTATTTCTAATCTCGAATAAATAAGTAGGTCTAGTATTCTTCAAACGACATGAATTTTGAAACAAAATATAGGCCTACATTGTGGTTCATTTCAATAAGAGTCTTATCATATCACATGCAGGGTGTGTGATATCATGGCAACCAGTTTAAAAGACATTAATAATAATCTCAGTGGTGTTCGGCCGTTGCCTAGCAACCAAAAACAATGCAATTATTACGACAGGCGCAAAATCCTCTAATGCCATGCCCTATATGGTATATCCTGCTAAAGCGCACATATAATACTTAGATATATCAGCAGAAGATGCCTGAAACCGCCGTTTTTATCAGGGACGTATAGTAATTTTATGACCCATGTTTTTATTATATCTAGGGGAGACTGGGGCAAATTCGGTCCCGGGCATGTTCGGCAAATGGCTATATTTAGCATGCACATAAGGAGCCGGGAAATATATTTTTGCGGGGTAAGTCTGATCTCATTGACTGACGATACAGAGACACTCGGACTGGTACTGCCCTATTGTGTCATACTTGAAAATAAAGGTGTCATTCGAAAAATGTACTTTTTTCTAAAATGGGGCCGTACTAGCCCCAGTCTCCCCTGCACACATAAGACAATTAATGTGCAGAATATAAACCGCGTGAACTATACTTAACGCCAGTAAAAACGCAACTTTTACAGTATAACCTTCCTCGAGATTTAATGCTATTTTATCATTCTAATAAAATAAAAGCATAAACCTATGGTCGCGATATCAAGCCAATACTCTTTTGGTGCAGATAAAGGGGTCCAGATAAGCCAGGCTGTATTTTTTGATAAAGGGACACAACCCAAACTTCGGCACAAAAACTGCAAAATCACCTTATTAATATGGATATCAGATCTTCATTATGAATGGCTCTTTTGGATTCAAACTTTCGGAAAATTTCAACATTGCTCTACTTTCTATGCAAACGCAACGGATGTTTTGGGTCTTGAAGTTTTGACCTTCAAAAATGTTCTCAAAGTTTCAGCATGAAAACCGGAAGTTAACGAAAATGCGACACTTTCGACGATAAATATTGCGATAAATGATAAGCATAGGTTATGACCTTACAACTTACGTATGCCAATTTTTAAATGATTCAGTTTAATTGAAGCTTTAGTTATTTCTCAAATTTTGGGGAAATTTCACGAAAAATGAAATTTTAAACATAAATTTTAGGTCATTCCAGCAAATTGAATTTTGTGTTGTAAACCGTTTTTCTGTGTGTTTGAGTGAAACGCAGTACTTGCACGCTGAAATTAAATAAAATTTCAAGATTTAATATGGCTGCCAAAAAATTTGATGAATTTGTCATTTTTCACCAAAATTTTTGGCAGAAGTGTGCACTGAATTGAGCTCAAGTTTTGGTAAAACGTTCTCCTACGTTAGGGACGCTTGTTAGTACCAAGACATAGTGTATAAAACTGATATTTACAGGAAAAACAACACTTGTACCAGTTGCGTTTTTAATGGCTTTAAGTATATACAGCCAGAGTATTTGTAAAACGGTCGGTGTTTGTGTTACGTACAGATTGCTGTGGGGCGCATGGCTCAGTGGTATAGTGGAGGGACCACGGGTTCTAGCCTCACCGGCTTCACTGCGTTGCGCCCTTGAGCAAGAACATTAATCCTAGCTTAGTTCAACCCAAAAAGACCCGTCCCTACATAACTGAAAGATTGTTGATGGGACTTAAAGAATCAAAAACAAACAAAACGGATTGCTGTGACAATTGGCTTTGTACCGAAGATGCGAATTTTTTGGGTTAGATTCTCATTCGTAAACGAATGCATTAAATTATGAAAGGTCGTTTTCCAGTATTTATGATTAAAACATCTTTCAAATTAACTTAATAATAAATAATTGAATGAATTATTCTATCACGGGCAGATTCGATATATCTACGTCTACCATATAGATACCGAACCGGTAACGGTACTAAATCCCGGTATCGGAAACACCGTACATTTCCGTCAATTACCGTAGTTTCGGTCCGCGCCTACTCGGCTATTGCCGTACGTATGGCCGAATTCGGTTCGGTTACAGCTTTTAGCCACAACCGTTGGTTGGTCTTATCTTTTCGTGATTTCGACTTCCTTCCGGTGTTTAGCTATACCCTTATATGTTTACAGGTGGCGCTGTTGATTTGTTTTTTTTGTTGCTTTACGTCCCATGTCAACAGCTATGGTCATTGCGGGACGGTCAGTTCACTTAACCACACTTTTTCCTGGGCAGGCTTGAGCAAGCGGTTAACCAGTAATTTGTGCACATACTTTCGCTTGTAACTGACAACAACCCTTCTTGAATAAATCAGCGGAAGGAGGAGAATGCCCGTAGAAATTATTTCATGGTCAATCTCCACGAAAGTATGGTACCGGGCCGGGATCGAACTCGCGACCCCTGGATCTGCAGTCAGACACGCATCTGTAGCCAGACACGTTACCGCTGTTGATGTAAGATTTGTGTATCACACCCAAAATAATAATTTTGGAATCTATTGAATACACTAACGTAAGTAAGATCTGAAGAATTCCTTTGTTACTCATTATGCATATTTCTTTTGCTTGGACAGAAATGCTGTGGCTATTTTCCGACAGATACATCGGTAGTCTCTTATAAATTCTGACCACTTGAGTGCGCATGCGTGGCGATCAGCTGTTTTTTCAAAACACGGAACAAAATATTTCATATTTAAATTGTTTTTATTATGATTTAGGCCTCATATCTAGTTCAAAAATGTTTATAAGATAAATTTATCATAAGTTCAACATATTTGGAGCGTCTGAAGTGTGGGTTTTGTGTAATTTGGAGGAAATTCTGAAAATTGGTTGGAGGCGAGTGACAGCGGAGCCGTTACAGTTGAGTGGAGATGTAAACAATGTCAAGGACTTGAAGATGGCCGCCTGAGCGAAGTTGGAGCCAAGCAGATCAAAACATTGAAGACAAATAACTGAGGGAAGTGATTTACTTTATTTTCTGTTGCTGATTCGGCGTTGTATAGAAAGAGGGTTGTGTTATTCATCCTTAGCAACGGGTTACCAGGGACGGTAAACAACTTTGAAACATTATAGTAGCAATCTTGAAGTCCATGATATTACTCCATGAATGATTTGAAATGCCAACAAAAAGAAAAACCAACCCGGCCCCATCAATCAACAAGTGTCCATGTGGAAAAACTCTTAAAAACAAACCTGCTTGGATTGCCTGTGACCTTTGTAATCAGTGGTGGCATGGTAGCTGTGTTAATTTAACAAAGCAAATATTAGGTATTTTCAAAGAGAAGAAATTGCCATTTAAATGCCCTCAATGTATTGTTACTAATTTAGAAAAATCAGAATCAACAATTTTCTCTGCCAAGCCGGTTGTAGGCCCTGCTATAGAAGAATCGAACAGTGTAAAAAGTAATGAAGAAAAGTTATTCAATACAGATTTAATCCCTGAAACAAATGTAAGGACTCTCAAAAATCTTGTTATAATAGATGGATTAAGACAGCCTGAGAAATTTAAAAATAGCAGAGATATTAAAGCTGAAGTTAAAAAACATAAGGGAAATTTGAAGATTAAGTATGCACATGCCCTAAATCGAGGAGGTATCGCAGTTGCGTTAGATTCAGAGGAAGAAATTGACATATTGAAAGACAAGTGGCCAGTTGAGGCGTTTGGGAACAGTGGTTTATCTTTATCAATACATGAGAATTCAGTTTCACTTCCTAAGTGCATCTTGAAAAATATTCCCCCATTTCTGTCAATTGATAGTGTTTTATCAGAAATCAGTAAACAGACAGGTCTCAAAGTTACAGGTCGACGATTGAGATATCGGGACAGTAATAAACCTATGCCAATTGTAGTTGTGAGCTGTCAGTCCTTTGAAGATCTACAGTCTTTGTTTAGAGCAAACTTATGCATTGGAAACAGGAAAACAGTAATCAAATCCTATGTAAATAAAACAGCGGTACCTTTACGCTGTTACAACTGCCAGGAATTTGGACACATTGCCAAATTTTGTAAGAACGAAAGTAAATGTGAAAACTGTGCACACCATCACTCTGGTGCCTGTTCAAGTGATAAGTGTTGTGTCAACTGTGGGGGAGGTCATTGTTCAAGTTCTACAAACTGTGCAGTATATATCAGCATAAGAGAGCGGCTAATTAGCCGTAAACTTAGGGAATAGAGGTTTCAACCATTCCAGTACAATACACAGTGTGATATCAGTCTTGTTTGATTTTATATGATTTGAATGTCATGGAACATTTTATTATTTGAAAGTGTCTATGAACATTTGTTTGTGCCATCAAGATACTGGTAATCAAGGTGTATTAAACATAAATTATAATTCAAGGATTAATATGCGAGGAGTCAAGTTTATGTGATAAAGGTGCCGTAGATTATTAATGTCATGGTACATTTTAAAAATTGAGTGTCTATGAACATTAGTGCAATATTCAAATCAATAAGTCACAATTTGCAATGCCATAGAACATTGAAGTGAATGCCTGTGGTAATATAAATAATCTAAATGTAACTAATATTTTGTGAATTATAAGGTTATTTAAGAATATGAAGATATCATATGCAAACATAAGGTCTCTGAACACCTCATTCAACCTAGTAACTACTGAGTGCCTAAGACAGAATATTAAAATTCTAGGGCTGAGTGAAATATGGCACCCGGATAATGTGTTGAAAGATTCTGTGAAACAGACATGGCATTGGATTGCAACTGAAAGGAAAGTAGACAGAGGTGGGGGTGCAGCTTTAATGATCTCCAAGAATTGTAAGATATTTGAAAGGAAGGAGCTGATTAGAGATGATCTTGAAGCAGTATGGAGCAATGTGTACTCAAATGATGGAAATTTTGTGATCGGGTCCATTTACATCCCCCCGAATGATTCAAAGGGATTGAAGGCATTGTTTGGAGTAATTGATGAGCTTAGATTGAAACCATTGCCGATTGTTTTAATTGGAGATTTTAATGCACATCACCCCTACTGGCATGGAGAGAACGGAAATAAGCTTGGAAATGAACTATTTGAGTATTTATCTGATAAAGACCTAAGTGTGATGAACTCAGCACAGCCTACTAGAAAGGATAAGATTATAGACTTAACCATTGTAAGCAGTGTTGCAGCTGGAAAGGTTTCAAATTGGAAGGTGCAACAGGAGGTGTATCTCAACACTGATCATAATCTAGTCAGCTTTGAATATGGCAAGAGTGAGGTAGAAAGTAAATGGGAAAGACTGGATTTCAAGAACGCAGACTGGACGAAATGGAAAAATAAATGCGATGTACAAATTGAGGAATGGCTAGGTACAAGAACGACAGGGGACAATATTAATGAGGATTATGAGAGTTTTGTAGGGTTGTTGAATCAGATAACGGAGGAGTGTATTCCAAAGAAAACAGTGTGCAAACATAGTAAAGGCTGGTGGAGCCATAAGCTTACAGAATTATCAAGGGAAGTTAAAAAAGCGAAAAGAAGATTTGCAAAACGTAGTGATGAAGCTAATGAAAGGAAGGTACATGACAGCTTGAAAAGATTTAAGGAAGAGGAGGCTACAGCCAAAGACAACTATTTAGAAGGAATGGTGCAATTAATGGACCCCAAAAAACCAAGTCAATTCTGGAAGGTAGTAAACAATGAAAGAAAGGCAAGATGTAAAACAGTGGTTCAACCAATAAAGAGAGATGATGGCACGCTAGCTGTTTCGGATGAGGAAATTTTTGAGGAAATGAAAGAAAGATATGGAAAAGAAAGTTTGGACGTTAAAGAGGATGAACCAGATTGGTATGAATGTGTGGAGCAAGAAGCGAGGAACAGGAATGAAATTGAAATTCACAATATCAAAGAAAGCACTTACTCAGAAAATTGTAGCCATGAGAACAGTAATATTCTTGTAGAGGAAGTAGAGGCAGCAGTAGATGCATTAGCCGGATATAGTGCACCCAATCCAGAGGAACAAGTTTTTAACATTATGCTTAAAAAGGGTAAAGAATCAGTGGCTAAAGGGTTACACTATATTTTTCAAAAATGTTGGTCTACAGGGGTGCTACCAGACGCATTTAAACAAGATGCGAAGGTGATGTTACCTAAACCAGGTAAAACAAATTATAACACGGTGAGGTCATATAGACCAATAACATTGGAGAGTGTTGTAGGAAAAGTAATGGAAAGAGTGATAACGCGTAGATTGGTATGGAAGTTAAAAGTGGACGGTGGAGTTGCAGAGACACAAAATGCTTTTCGGCGACAGAAGTCATGTGTTCAGTCAGTCCTTAGAGTTACCAATTCTATGTCTGAAGCAAAAGCAAAGAAGGAAAGCACAGTGCTTGCTGTGATGGATTATGAATCATGTTATGAGCGTATCTGGAGAGCTGGGCTGTTACATAAAGCATCAAAGATAGGAATAAATGGTAGGATGTGGCTGTATTTAAAGAATTTCTTATGGGACCGATCATACTATATCAGAGTTAATGATTTTACATCTCAAACATTCAGGTCTACTGTAGGAATACCCCAGGGCTCGGTTATTAGCCCACCTTTGTGTAATCTATATACACATGATTCAATGGAGGGAATAGAAGGAAAACATGCTGAATATGCAGATGATACCAATGTATGGTCAAGTCACAAGAATATAATTGAAGCCGGGGAATCAGTTTACAGGGACTTGAATTTAAGAGTGAAGCCGTGGTGTAGAAAGTGGAATATGTCAGTGGCTGCAGACAAGACAGAAGTAGTGGTTATAACTCCAGACGGAAAGGAACCTACTAACATGTCAGACATAAAATTGGGAGAGGAAAAGTTAAAAGTTGTGAAATCTAAGAAAGTGCTAGGTGTGGTTATTGATAACCAGCTGAATTTTCACGAACATGTACAAGAGAGAGTAAAAGCAGGATTTAGAGCATTGAAGAGTCTTGATAGCTTCATTAAAGGTCATAAAGGTTGCTGTCAATCCGTTTTCATTCGGCTTTATAATGCTCTGGTACTTCCAGTCATGGATTATGGTGCGTCGGTTGCTGTAACAGCTACCTCAGAGTGTGTAACAGAGATGGGCAAGGTTCATAGGGCAGCAATGCTGAAAGCCTCAGGCTGCATTAACAGTACCAGCACAGACGCTTTAGAGGTCCTTACAAACACCATCCCGATTGACCTACATCTAAAAATGAGACAGGCGCAGGAGGTAGTCCGGATCAGTGCCAAACATGAAGAAGATCCTTTGAAGAAAGATTTCCAGGAATGGGCAGCAAACAGTCACAGTTATGGTCGGAAACCGACAGTCTTCCAAATGTTGATGTGTAGGTTTAAGGAGATGAAGGGAAACACAGATTTTGACAACATTGAAAAAGAATTTAGGTATACCAGAGAGTTCATGAGTCTGATGAAAGCAGGAGGTGTGGTTAATACTGAGGAGTTCAAAGTCGAGAAGGAGACTCAGGAAGAGAACGTGAGAGATCTTCTTTCAAGACTGCAACCGGAGGATGTAGTTGTTTTCACAGACGGATCAGCCTTTGGAAACCCAGGACCAACAGGTGCTGGGGGGGTGGTGTACTTAGATGGGTATGAGGCGGCGCCGGTACTTTTGAAGAAAGGGGTGAGCCCATATAGCAATAACTTTACAGGAGAATTAGTAGGGATACAGATAAGTTTAGAATTCCTTGCGGATGTGAGTGAAGTCGAAAACAGAAACATACATGTATTCACAGATTGTCAGGGAGCCATTGTTTCGGCGTTCCAGAATCAGATCCCGACAAATAAAATAGAGATAGTTACATCTATAAAGCAGCATATTACGCAGATAGGTGAAAAGGGAAACAAGATACATGTCCACTGGGTCCCAGGACATAAAGACATATTGGGGAATGAGTTAGCAGATCAGCAAGCTAAAGCAGGGGCAGAGGAGATGGTATCAGGAAAGGACCCAGTAGTTATGACTATGGATAAGAGGGAGGCTGTAGCAGAGATCAAGCGGCAGATTGGAGAGAAATGGAAATTAAAGTTTGAAAATTCACAGAAGGTAGATAGATTACAAGAAACATTTGATGAAGTGGGTAAAAGAGTTTGTCATGGTGAGAAGAATAGGGCAAGTTTTTCGGCCCTTAATCAGATTCTATGCGGACATTCCAAGCTTAATGGTCATCAAGCCAAATTAAACCCAAATAAGTCAGAGATGTGTGATAAGTGTAAAGTTACAGAATCTGTTGAACATTACCTTTTTGACTGTGATAAATATGAGGAAGAGAGAAAAGAGCTGGAGGAATCAGTGGAAGATGTTCTATCAAGGGAAGGCATAAATTGCAGCATAATAGATTTAAGGGTTTTATCAGGCAACATAGAAGAAATCAGTAGGGAAGGGAGTTTTGAACTAGTAGGTGCACTTCTTAAATTTATTCAGTGCACCAAACGTTTTCAGTAAAATTTCAAGCCATGCATGCGCACCCAGAGCAAAATAGAGTATAAGTACTTTGAGCATTTCACAGAAGAGAAGACAGCACATGGAGGCGATTGGCAGCATATATAGTGCCTTTCACAGATATACAACAACAACAAAAAATTCTGATATTCATTGGCATTCATGTCTCACTAAACTATCAGGTCCAGAAAACACTGGAAAAAGTGAGATTTCTGTGCTCGGACCTCAGGAGCTAAAATCACTTATAAACCCGGCAATATCCCGCTTTATGTCGAGTCGTACATAAAGTTTCTGAGGCTGATCATGATCACTCAGACGCTTGATTATAAATATTAACGTAAACATTCTAAAAACCAATTAAGTCCACTTCTTCATATGTACACTTCAATGATATAGTCTTTAAAAGCTACCAAATCAGCTACCAAACCGATTATTCTTCTTTTTACATTCCTTGTATTATTCTAAAAAAGTAAATGTAGTAGGCCTTATCTATCTGATGTAGGCATTTAGAAATGGGCATGTTTCAGATAATTGGAAATTAAATAACGGGCGTCACACTGAAAAAATTTGTTTCATATTTAGGCAGTCTTTTGCTGGTTTTTAGATACTATTATTGTTCATCTTGCTATAAAATGCTCTCAAAAGATAGTTTGCACAGTATTTTTGAAAATATTCATAAAAGTTTATGACCCTGTAAATGTGACGGGCGTTATTTTGACATTTTTCTGAATTGATTTTATTACATTTCTACTGACCCTTATTTAGGAAGTCAGACATAAAATGAAAGATTTGTGGTAATTTTATCATCAAAAGTAATTGTATCGAAGGTAGGGCTTTTAGTTTGCCATTTAATTCATTTCCTTTTTCCACGTGACGGGCGTTACTGTTTCTGTCACCCTTCAAATTTCTGTCATGTACAACAGGTTCAAAATGGACACAGCTAGTTATCTTCCTCTGCAAACTGAAGGCTAAGCTTTGACACACATTGTTTTCTTAAAAAGATAGAGGACGTAATAGGATCGAGATTTTATTAACTAAACATGGGTGTTACTTTGGACAGTTTGACATGTCTGAGTCTGTACGTCCATAACAATTTGACATGTGAAAAGTAGGCTGATATTATGCCTTTTTCAACACAGCCAGCTAAATTTCTTTCAGACTGAAAACACAGGAAAGAAAAACACCGACAGAAAAAACATTCCAGATTTAAAAGAAGCGTTATTTTCATTGTCTGACTCTCAAATCCTGTTCGGGAGTTATGTTGACTTCCCGATTCACAATCGGTCATGTCAAACGTAATGGTCGAATAACTGTCAAACCATTACGGACAATTATTGATTGCCGAATATGTCTAATCAACGACGGATTAAACACTCTCTCTAGACAATAATGAACCTCAAAACATGTCCGCGATGTAATTACACCTTAGTTATTAACAACGCACTGATACTTTTCTTATTATGGATTTGTAATTGTTGTGAATTGTTCATCCGTGACGTCTGTTATGCCGAAAATAAACTTGGACCGACGTTTTGGTTTTCCCATTTACAAATCTATGGTAACACCTACACATAAAACGATGACGTATTACGCAATGCAGTGTTGAAGTAAATACTTCCGCAGTGAAAATAACCGCAATAAGCAACTCATTCACGCTGTTTTTCAGTACTTTACGGGCGTTATGAAATGGACCGACACGCATCATTCACTTCAAAATTGTGCTGATTTTTTCATCTGCAATGTCTGTTCATTACGATACCAACATTAAAACACGAATTGAAGATTCCTAGCTCAAATTAAATGGTTGAAACTGTCAAATAAAGGGTTGATCAACTGAAATTTTTGATTTGGAAATGACGTTTTTATTGACCGACAGCATAACACCCACAACAGACTTTTTTAAATATGATTTTTTCTTCCACAAACAATAAAAAAATGTATTTTAACCGCTCAATAATCAAGGTACACTATTTTAGTTCCATATTATGGCCACAGCATGAGAGACTGATAACAGAAATTAGAAACGGCTTACAGTTTTGACATGCTATATACGGAACTCTCTTATAAGGAAGCTTAAAAGTCATGACATTTTAGACAAAACATATTAATGCTTCTGAACAACTGAGAGAAAGGAAAAGATTTTATCTCTAATATATCTATGGAGCAAGAATTGAATAAAGATGCCATAATAAATTAATTCATTCAATTCGTTCTGTAAATTTTGGAAAAAAAGTGACGTCCGTTATTATTTCCAATTATCTGAAACATGCCCAAATAGAGAAAATAAAAATCACAGTATAGCTTCAGTTTACATGATTAAAATGTTTCATAATTGAAAATCATCATCATCTGACCAACCATCCCACATAAATGCAGACTTGGTGTATAAGTTTGGCGGCTGTTTCTTATGCTTTTTATGTTTTTCTCTCTCACTGGCGAGGGGCACAAACTCCGCAGGACATCGGACGTTATCTGTAGAAGACCTTTTTTTCAATGTTTTCCGTTTTTTCGAAGGTGATACTCTTGAAGGTCCTGGTCTGGGAGAAGTTGACAAACTCAGGACAGGAGACTTCTGAGCAGCTGTTGGAGGAGCATCATCTAGAGATGAACTTAGTGCCTGTAAAGTTTTATCAGTATCACTGTTATCATCTGTGGTTGAATCTGTTGTGCTAACTGACCGACTACGCAGATTATAACCTGTATAATGAGAGTTACTGTCAGATGTGTCAGAAACTTCCCTTGCGAGGAATCGGTACATTAATTTATCTTTTCTCTCCCTATAAATATACTCCTGTTTTACGTCGACAAAATTAAACTTCCCTTGCACAGCAATGATTCTTTAACGTATCTTTTCTCTTCCTATATATACTCCTGGTTTACGTCGACACTTGCATTTCATTCACTATGTAGGAATTATTAATTTTATGTGTTGTCGACGTAAACCAGGAGTATATATATATAGAAAGAGAAAAGATAACTTAATGTATAATTGCCTCGCAAGAGAAGTTTCTTCCCGGGAAAAGGGTTTCTTTGGGGGCTATTGCTTCAGAAAATGGGGCTTGAAATATTTTGGGGTGAGATTCTTAAGAAAATTTATGATAATATATAATAATTTAATAGTGTCGACGTAAAACAGGAGTATATATAGCGACGATTTTTACTCTGAAAAGCAATCCGGACAACATGCGACTTCCATACTACGCTATTTAATAAGGCCCAGGCGAGCCTGCGCAATCCCGCAGACTTAACTTTGCCTTAAAAACCTATACGCACAGCTTCAATTGATATATGAATGCCGTGACCGATAGTTAGCAATATCTCCGTTTGGTGCGCATTTAAATATTCATTTGCGCATATGCGATTAGTAGCGACAAGTTATGAGCTACACTGCTTTATCTGAATATTCAGTCAACTTATCAGTTTGTATAGACGACATAACTAACAGTTCTGAGCTTATATTTTGATCATCGCTCACCTGCCAAAAGATTAGCGATAATTACTCTAAGTGCTTGATTGAATAATAATAACTACCTGAACCATGCATTATTCAGAATGTACTTTTGCAGATCTAGCAATATATTGATGATGCGTATCCAGCTTTGAAATAAGCTTTAATTAATGACTAAAAAAGTTAAATTGAAGGGAAAACTCAATCTTGTTTCATTTACATTGCGTGTATGCAGTTTATTCCGTATAAGATTTTGGTCAAATGAAATGCATTTACGGAAAAAATCGTATGATTGGTCATGCGATTTATTCCGTATATGACCAGACATTAATGATAAAACGTAACTTTTACGGAATGAACCTATCTATCCATATTTTCAATATAGAAACCAATGATTTGGTCATGCGATTTATTCCGTATATGACCAAACATTAATGATAAAACGTAGTTTTTACGGAATGAACCTATCTATCCATATTTTCAATATGGAAACCAAGCTTAATCCACTCATGAATATTTTACTTTGTTGATTGCATTTACAGAATAAATCACATTGTTTGGATATGAGATTTATTCCGTATATATAAGTTTATAACATCTATATTTAAGATGTTGGAACCAAGCTTAATCCGTTCATATTTTTATTTTATTGGTTGTATTTATGGAATAAATCGCATTCATCATAGATAAATTACTGGGGAGCACATAAATTCATTATTTTCAAGCGTCTGAGTGATCATGATCAATTGCCAGAAGTTTTACGTCGAGGCGTACGTAAAGCGGGACATTGCCATAAACCCTTAAAATCTCATAATGTCATTACATATTATATCACATCTACAGCCTCAAAACCAAAAGCTCACAATGTCATAACTAAGACGCAAGGTAATTCCAAGGGGAAAATCTTTTGGGTCCCCCAGTATTAGAACCCAGAGCAACTGTGTAACAGTTGACCACTCTAGCCATGTCGCTAAAGAGTTAGCCAAACAGCTAGGCTGTTAGGAATGGCACTGTCATTACACTCTCCCCCCCCCCCCCCCCCCCCTTTATTTCCAGAGAGCCGGGCATCAACTGTGTATAGCCCGCTACCACTCCCAGAGGCCGACTCAGGCGCTACCGAATTACCGCTGCTACCAGTGAAGTAATTCCAAGGGGAAAATCTTTTGGGTCTGCCAGGATTCGAACCAGAAATCCTGCGTGACAGTCGACCACTCTAACCATGACGCTAAAGAGTTAACCCAACAGCAAGGCTGTTAGGAGTGGCACTGTCACTAATCATTTACAAACAATATATAGATAGATCAATCATTTAATTACATGCATGCATTCTGATGTATGATGTATTCAGATGATAACAAAGTAACTATGTGTAACTAACGTCGAAAGCGACGTAACCTCATTTAGGTAACAATAAGGATATTACAAATTGCAGCACTCATTAGTTGTCAAAGACGCTTCATTTGGAAGTTTTAGCATATCGGAACCTGATATCGTATGCAGTTACCGATTTTTTCAACAAATCACTTTTGTATGTAGGAGCAATTTCACATTTCCAAAAGGCAGAAACAAAAATAAAATATTGATAAGCATGCAGTCCAGCAGTTTTATTCTGGATTCCTGAAACATAAATTTTGGTAGATTCTGAAATCACTCCACAGTCTTACGGGTTACTGGAAAAAAGTATCCTACAGGCAAAAACACACCCATGTTAGGTATGTACTAATTTTCAACTCTATCCGTATTTGGGGAAAACAGACCCATAATTTAAGTCTGTACAGACGCTTTCTTAATCACTGTTCTACACCTTTTCTTTTGACGACATAATATTCAAAAGTGAATGCAGTCTTTTACTATACAGATACCGAGTCACACCTTTCCTTTTTCACAAAACACACAAAAACATAAGACTTATGTCCATGGTTTGACATAGTATGCATTTAGGGTCTATGACAAAACATAGAACGACAAAACATAGAAAAGCAAAAATATAGAAAAGACATAATATAGAAAGACAAAACATCGAAAAAAAAGATCGAAAAAGAGATCGAAAAAACTTCGAAATAACATCGAAAAAGTTAAGAAATATCGAAATTTTTATTTCAATCAATTTTACGACAAAACAATACAATTTGATATTTAAGGTCGCGAACATCGATTTGCGACCAAAAAAGACTCCTTAAGTTCTAGTTTCACTTTGATTTTGCAACATAGTTCAAAAGTTAGTAGATCACATTATGGGCCAAGCCCTCGAGGTACTCAATGAAACTCGGATACCACTTTCTTGGGTCTTTTCTCGCGCCCTACGGCCTTGGAAGTCCTCAACGTAGGCCCAACTTTGTTTGAATCTAAGTTCGGAAATTTTGCGCCAGTTAGCCTGTCCAAAGTAGAAAAAGCAACATTCAACACCGAGTCCAGGAAAGTCAGTTTCGAAGTCAGACCTAAATGTTTGTATCTCAATACCCATGCCCAGAGATTCCATTCGAGTGAGCGAATGTTCAACGACGCATAGCAATCAACAAGCGATCGAGTAATTATCTTATTGTTCTATTATTGGTCGTTCTATTATTCGTCGATCTATTTAATGTCGCATCTATCTTTTGTCTCGTCTATTAATTGTCGCTTCTATCTTTTGTCTTTCTATGTTTTGTCGTACACCGTGCATTTAGGTGATTCTGGCCCTTAAACTTTGGGTTAATGGTAAATCCATACCTGTATCCACCTCAGTGCACACTGTGTCACAGGTCACCTAAGACGTACACAGTGTGTAATTGACCATTGACACCATACCGTAAAACCTGTCTAAAGCGGCCACTCAAAAAGAAGACCAAAATTGGTTTTTAAGACCAATTATCGCTAAATGCAGGTCAAAAGTATTGCAGAATGCTCCAAGGGGAGCATTCTGCATCTGCAGCAACAAGCGGAGCATTCTGCAATACTTTCAACCTTCATTAACCTACCATTTGCCTTTAAGGTCTTTGTTTTGTCTATTTTTGAGTGGCCCCTTAAGACCGGTTTTACTGTACTATTTAAAGTACATGTATGTCATAGGTTTAGTTAAAGGTCTTGTGAATCTTCAAAAACATTTTTGAAACTCTTCATTATTTAAATGACAATGATGAGAAAACCAAAATGCTGAAAACCCCATCTTAAATTCCAACCGAGTCAAATGTTATGCAAGTTTTAAAATTATACAAATTAGCATATAAGCCCCGCCCACATTATTGTTTCGAGATGATTATTTCAAAATGTCATACTTTATGACGTGCGATTTCTAAGCAATTAAAAACAGCACAATTTAGCTTTTATATGCAAATATCATATCATCATAATCAGATTTTTGATTAACGTGCAGGTGCAGGGGCATCAACCCACATCAGTGGGCCCCTTTCCAGGTAACTGGCTAGCTGCACGCATAGCAGATCTCACACCTGATCTCCAGGTGCTCCTTTCTTGAGGGTCAACTGTGGTGAGCTTCCACTCACGGCAGTCTTTCTCTGTCAGTTTCTTCCATGTTTGCTTGGGCCTCCCTGCCCCCAGCTTGCCGTCAATCTGCATATCATATGCTGCTCTGATTGCACCACTCAAACGCTCCACATGCCCAACCAGCGAAGCCTTCTCTCTCTCAAAATGAGGTTGAGGTCCTCAGTCTGAAGCTTTGCCAGTAGCTCGCTTGACCTTACCCTGGCCACATCCTCTGGCTTGATACTGCAGATCTGTCTGATCATGGCCCTATCACTGTGTTGCAAGCGCTGCAGGTTCGTCTTGGTTAGTAGCCAAGTTTCACTGGCGTGGAGCATGGCGCTCTGCACGCAAGAGCTGTACACATGGCCACGGGTCTTGTAAGAGAGGAGGCGGGATGTGAGAACTGGTAGTAGCTCCCTGAACTTCTTCCAGGCGGTTTTCACACAAGTAGTGACCGCCATTTCACAGCCTCCACCAGCAGAAAGCAGGTCACCTAGGTAGCAGAAGGAAGCTACCACCTCAAGCTTATCAGGTCCAACCTGGACTTCACTCTGTGGTCTGCCGTCAATAGGGCGAGCATTTCCCATGCACCGTGCACACCTATAATCAGGATTTGGTGTCAGTCGTTGTAGCCCACTGCATTTCTTAGGCACCCAAAGTTTGCAGCCATTGCAGTAAATGCTGTTGTTGCCTACTCCTGTACGACAGACAGCGCATGGGTATTCGCCCAAACTCTGCATGAGGTCCAGGCCTGTACCACAGATCATGACCTTTGTCTTTCCTGCATTTACCCTCAATCCCTTCTTCTCCATGGCTTCTTTCCATATATCAAGAGCCTCCTGACACATTCCTCTAGGGAGTCAGCAATGATGACAAGATCATCTGCATATAAGTCCTCCCAGGGAACACCGGCCCGAAACTCACGTGACAAGGCCTCCAGCACAATGATGAAGAGCAAGGGACTGAGTACCGATCCCTGATGGACCCGACCTTCACCTCAAACTCTTTGCTGAAACCCTCGCCAACACGAAACGGCATCATGCATTAGAGTACATTCCCTGGACTAACCGCACAATCCATTCCTCAACTTGCCCTTGTAAAGGCAGACAATGAAACTTTCCTTCCAGTCAGTTGGGACCTTGCCATCACGTATAATCGCAGTAGCAAGATCTCGGATCATGGTGGCACCTGTATCACCTGCTGCCTTGATCATCTCCACCACTATGTCTGATGGACCTGCAGCTTTGCCCGACTTCATCTTTGAGATGGCCTTCTTCACCATGTCAATAGTGATTGGGATAGGCGGGCCTTCTAATTCAACGTTGAGAAGCCTTTCATAATGTTCAGCCCACGCATTCTGCTTTGCCTCCTCACTCATTGACATTTCCCCAGTGTCATTCTTCACTGGCTTGTCGCCTACAACATCAACATTTTCTTTCCTCATCTGGTTGGCGAGGCGGAAGATATCAGATGACTTGTGGTCAATGCCCTCATAGACCACCTTGTCTGCTTCGTTGCTTGCATGGTGCACACCACATCTGGAGATGCGCTTGACAGTGTTATATGATGCTCGTGTGCATTTGCCAGCCTTCCATGCTTTGAAAACATGGTGCTTGGCTGTGATGGCATCATCTAAATGTTGTATTTGATCATATTGAATCATTTTCAGCAATTAAAATATTAGATAATGTTAAAATAAATGAAATATATTAAATTTAATATGTAAAAAAGCTCAAATGACGTCATACCGTACACCAAACGAGTAATTACCATTCGCCACTAGTCACGGTGGAGGTGACCTAGAGTGACGCACGGTGTCGCCACGGTGACGACACGCTGACATCCACCGACAGAACGAGACTGGTGACCGTTTCACGGTGGATCCGATAATAGCCACGGTGTCGCAGCGTGTATTTTATTGCACTGTTATATAAACATTACACTCGCGCTTAACAGGTGAGGACACGTTTAAACTGTCGAAAACGATCAGTAGCATAGCGCAGGCTTTTCACGATAATGTGCTAGTTATACTAGAAAAGCGTTGAAAATCAGCGCTATTTGTCCAGATTTTCTCCCCATGAAGTATGCCGACACCTGCACGTGAAACAGAAGCGTACGTGACAAAATTCACATCGCATTTCGCCAGCTTTTTACCTTTGACATGCGATCATTTTGAGCACCGATTATGAAGTGAGGTTCTACAATAAACTTTACTTTTATTTCGAAGTTATAAGTTGTCTTTTTCTTCTCAACATAACACAACCATATTTTGAGGATACTCGTTAGCGACGCATTGCAGAGGCAATTCTAACCCCTCTGTTTAGCAAACAATGTTGACCCAGATGAAACGCTATTTGATGCAAGACTCCTCGGCTTTGAAATTAAGTTAAGATTTAAAGCATTTCTGTCATGCCGGACTATCAAATTAGACTAGATACCTAATATCTTTTTTAATATTTCTTTTCCCTATGTACTTCGCCTGTGTGAGAAGTGAAAGGTCTAGTGTGGAAAATAACTTTAGGATCATGCCCAAACCACATGCACGATGCACGTTTAAGACCATATACTAAACATCTACGAAGTTTCCTAAAGACCGGAATAAAATTGAAGAGGAGTTACGCTCACAAATAACTACACATTGTATCCGAGATTGGCAGAAGTTAAAAGTTCACAAGTTGAAAAAAGTGAAAAAATAATTTGACGATAATGAACCAAACCAAATGCACATTCTCAGTCCATGGACAAAACATCTGTGAAGTTTCAAAAAGATCGTACTAAACCTGTAAGGGGGGGGGTGCGCTCATTAAGTTACAGTACCCCTCATTTCACCAACGGACAAACTCATTTTAATAGTCTCATTTGATAAACGTCGGGAGACAATTAATTAAAAAATCTCCCTACCGTGAACAATCGATGTTGGTTTTCATTGCATGTTCGAAGCGAGTCTGTCCATTTGAGCAGTCTCGCCAGTGCTTTTGCTATTCCCATTCAAAACATAAGTGCATTTAGAAGACGTTGACTTGGTCTTTATTGCACTTAGTGCGAGCAAAACAAAGCCCAAACGAGTATGCTCAGTCTCGCTGTATAGAGCAAAACGCATTCAAAACGTTTAGAAGACGCAGACACGAAATCGACGTTGTTGTTGTTGCTTCTGCAAAAGCTCAGACGTGTGCGCATTTGCGCACGCAGACACGAAATCGACGTTGTTGTTGTTGCTTCTGCAAAAGCTCAGACGTGTGCGCATTTGCGCACGCTTGGCAGAGCCTTAGCTACTCAGTAATGGTCCTGATTATAATTTGTTACTCTGATAGTGTTCCTTGAGTTAATTTACAGATTCGACAAGCCACAAGAAACGTGCAAAATTATCCTGTAGCTGCCACAAATTACATGAAGCAGCATGGGCGGATCCAGAGGGGGGGGGGGGGGCAGGGGTTCCGGACCCCTCTGAAAATCACAAAAATATAGGGTTTCTTAGCAATGCTGTTCCGGATTCCCTGAAAAATCTCAAATCTATCAAGCCAGCATTTAATTTTGTGCACTCATCAGCCCGCCAGTGAAACGGCATTAAATGGCGTTTCGCTGGCGGGCCAATAATGGCCCGCTGATAGTGGTATTTTGATCCTCTCATCAACTAAAAAAACTTTTGTCAAAGTTGGACCCCCTCGGACAAAACGTTCAGGATCGGTGCATGAGCAGTATATGTCACGATATTTAAACCATACTTTCCTTTTCTTACGTATATCTACACTAACATAACTCGTTAAAACCGCATATCCAATGCGATTCTAGTAACGAATACCACCAACAGAAAAACAACAACACTGGAATTCCACTGACATGTGATGTACCTCTCATGTACATAATGTATATGTTGACATCTGCACGTGAAACGGGAAGCTGCCAAGTTTCGAGCTTTTTGCACGACGCAGATAATATTAGCGGATGTTTTGAGTGTGATTCCAGTTCAAACATGTGTTTTGGGTGCTCAAAAGAACCGTCTCATCGGAACGGTGAGACGGTTCTTTTGAGTACCCAAGACAAGTGTTCGTTGTTAAGAAACCAAGTTATATGTCATTTACGCATTCTTATCTGGAGGTCTGGTTATTTTTTTTCGTGTACTTTCTCCAAGAAAATATTGCAATGAAGACAGCGGACCGTCGAAGCTCATTGTTTAAAATTCTGAAATCTTTTTTGTAAGCCAATTCCGATGCGTAGACGCATCTGCATAAGCATGCTGTGTTGTCGTTTGCTGTACTGGCCGAAGACTTGGTATATTTCGCAGATGGGATTATTAATTCTTCCGACGTATATGCACAGCTATCTAGTGGGACTAGAGATATTTTGTCACTTCCTTCCCTTCACACACGTCGACCTCTACGAGACGACGTGCAACAAAGATTTTAGACGCCCTGCTTCAAGGTCAAGAATAGAGCAGAAGTTCATCTGCGCTGTGTGACGTGAACCCCCGTCTGTCGAATACTTATTTTTAAAAGTCGTGTAAAGTAACTTTGTTCAGGTTTCGCTGTCCCTTAAAGCGCCAGCGAAAAAAATGCTTCTGAAAATGTAATCTGCTCCAGTCGTCTGCTGCATATATTGACTAATGTAGGCAAACAGTGTGGACCCAATAGGCATTACAAGTGTCGTCTGCTGATAGCCTTTGCAAACAAGTTGGACCCAGATCAGGTCCGATGAAAAGTCGTGCCTGATCTGGATCCAAACTGTTTGACACTTTTATGGAATTCCTGAAATCAGCAGAAGACATTGCCCGTCATTCAATTACTGCATTTTGTCACGTACACAAGGCGATTTCGGCTTTGAAGTCGACAAAGAGTGTTTCAACTTTTGACATCAAAGGTTATGCCAAACTTATTTCTACATGTTGTGAGCACTCATGCCTCTCCAAGGCGATTCTTCCGAGCAGACTCGTCAAGTAACTCGGAGGCACATCGGATATGCGGCAATCTAAAACGCTAATACTATCGACGAACGTAGATAAAAAAATCGTTAGTGGCAGAGTTTTAGGTTGCAATTTGTCGCCAGACTATGGCAGTCGAAAACACTGTTTCTAGCGATTTTTTATCGGCGTTCATGCGCGGATCCAGGGGGGGGTCCAACTTTGACAACTTTTTTTTTTGAGTTAATGAGGGGAGAAGAGAGGATCCAAATACCACAATAAGCGGGACACCAACGACCTGACATGGCGTTTCGCTGGCGGGCCGATGGGGGCCCAACATTGAATGCTGGACTTGTACATTTGTAGCTTTGTGATTTTTCAGGGGATCCGGACCAGTATTGCTTTGGAAAACCTATATTTTTGAATTTTTTCAACAGGGGGGGGGGGGGGGGGGTCCAGATCCCCTGTCTCCGATGGCGTTCGTCAATTGTTAAGAACGTTTTCGATTGCCGCCTATCCGGTGTTGGAGGGTACAAACAATTTGGTCGTTGGATATTGGTGGAAAATTTAAAACGTCGGTGAATCGAAATTACGGATTTAATTAGTAAATCATTTTCAGGTAAGAAGATAACTTTGTTCACTAACATCAACGAAATGACGTACAGCCGATGATCCTGGAATTATCGGCGGAGGGAGGGGGGGGGGGGGTCAAGGCCCAACTGACAAAAAAGTTCTGACATTTTTATATGTATTTTAGTCTAACTTAGTTTACGGTGTACTTCAAGAGAACTATTTTTCCAAGGTTACAGGGGGTGGGGTCATGCATTTATAAGCAACTCGTGAGCCTTCGCAGACCTGACGTTATAATCTTATAAACAAACCCACCACTTGAACAGAAGATAAAAAAAACTGAATACGCGCATCTCACAAATTAAAACCACTTATAAACTTCTACTCGACTACCCCGCCTTTCCCCAACCCTCTTACCCTCTCCCCACAACGGACAACGCATAATCTAACACAGTTGCAACAGATAAGGCTCAGATGAGCCTGCGCACTCGCGCAATTGTACGGATATAAAATTTTGGCGCACAGCTCCAAAAAGGGGGATGTTTTGAAAATGTTAAGATTCTCGCTTGTCACTGTAGCTGAACAGACTCGTCTTGGAACCTTCGAAGATAACTTATCTCGCGTTTTTTCGTTTCTGGGCCAAAGCATGTATTTTGGGTACTCAAAAGAACCGTCTCGATGAGAGGGTTCTTTTGAGCGCCCAAAACACATGGGTTAATGGATGCTGTATAAGGTAAGAATGAATATAACATGCGCGGATCCAGGAATTTTCGTCAGGGGGGGGGGGTCCAGGTCAATCTGACAAAAAAGCTCTGACAACGTTTTTTTTTTTTTTTTTTTTTTTTTTTTTCCTCAGCTTATTCTTCAGAAGTCAACTGGTTAATTTCAAAGAAAACTATCATTTTTCAAGGTTCCAGGGGGTCCAACTTTTTCCAGGGGGGGGGGGGGGCAATTGCTTATTCCCTATAGAAACCCATATAACTTGTGATTTTCCAGGGGGGTCCGGACCTTCAATTAAAAAAACAGCTTTTACTGATTTTAAAGAAGAGTTTGTTAACATAATTCGAGAAAAAGAAAAAAAGAAAATAAAGATTCTCAGAAAGGCAATGGTTTTTTGGGGTAGGGCCTGTTTTGGGTGGGTAGATAGGAGCACGGCAAACCAACATTTTTTCAGGTCGGTCTATTTTAGGCAATAAAAACACCAACGTCTACTAAATGTACTTATAGCGACTGCGTATTCGTTGCAAACGCCGTGCATAGTTATGTTTTGAATGTGAGGAACTAATGCTCTTACGAGACTGCGCATTTGCGCAAACTCGCCTGAGCTTTTGTTGCTCGCACAATGCACATGCAATAAGAAACTCACCAACGATTGCATGTCTACGTCTACTAAACTGTTATGTTTCATGCGGAGTAGCACAGGCTAGGCGAGGCATATGCACTCGATCAGTTCGCCTTATTTTTTTTTTATTGACGTACGTGTTTTAGACGTATACCGTATTATGTAATCACCAGCATGAGGGGATATCCGGACCCCTTGAAAAATCGCAAAATATAGGGTTCAGTCTATCAGCAATACTGGATCCCCTGAAACATCACAAATCTACCAAGTCAGCATTCGATGATGGTCCGCTTCAATGGTCAATGGCGTAGCCAGAACGCAAGAACGTTGAAAAAGTTACGCACGTCAAATGGAGACTATTGTATCAAGCAATGATTTTCTACAATTAAAGAGCAGTTCCTTGGGGTATGGAAAATCACTTTTACCACATTGGGTGAACTCCCTTGAGTGTTACTATTTTTATTACGCACGTGCGTTGTGTAAATTAATGGGTGCTTCGCCAATGATGGTATTTGGATCCTCTCCTGTCATCAACTAAAAAACGTTCTTTCTGGATCCGCGAATGACCAGTGCGCATATATGTGCGCTTCGTCACGTAGACAATCATATTTTATTCACGCTCGCGCAGCAGACAATTTGTGAGCTCGTGTCTACAAGGGAGGGGTTCATTGTCACCTTCTGACTGGGGGATGGGGGGCTATCAGATGGTATGAAAAAATACACATGGTGCGTTAGAAGATAAGGCTTTTATAAATGGACTATTAGTAAATCGTTTGAAGGTAAGATAAATATTTTTTGTACATAGTCCACATCCACGCAGTCTGAGCGCCTTTGTTTTCAATTTAAAGGAAAGGATCATGTCTAGACTTGCTATGGGCGAGCATAAGTAACTCAGCAGGCTGGTTTTATCATAACCTCTTTTTTAAATTTGATATTTCTTGTGAAGTTTACTCAATTCAACACCAATTTCTTTGTAATCCATTCTTCATTTAGTACCTTGCTACCATGCGCAGAAATGGCGTCCGCTTTTGTATTAAATTCGATATACTTGATGAAGTTTAATTGATTGAACATCAATTTCTTTGTTTAGCCGAATCCATTATTATGGCGATCGCTAGCCTCCGCTTTTTTTTATTTGACATCTCTTAATGAATTTTATTAATTCAACATCAATTTCTTCACCATCCATTCTTCTTTTAATGGCGATCGCTAGCCTATGAAGGCTTTTGAGCATATGCGGTAAGCTATACCTTGCTACCATGCGCAGAAATGGCAAAGGTAAACAATAAGTCATAAATTTCTCGCTCTGACACGTACAGACACGGTATTTCTCGTCCTGACACGAACAGACACGGTGTCGCAATAAAACATCCCATCTCCCGAAAATCAATAATTACGCCACGTTCTTCGTCACGCTGACTGTCTCGTTGATTTACCTGGAATTCACGGTGGCCGTCACCATGAAACCACCGTGACTGGGCGAGACAAAGGGTGGCGACACCGAAACCAACGTGAAATATAGAAAATCCTCGTTTGGTGTACTGTATGAGCCTCTCGCATATTTTCATCTAATTAAATTTTGAAACCTTCATAACTTTGTACTATTGTGAATTTTTTGATGGGGCTTTCAGCATTCTGTTTCTCTCATTAAGGGCTTTTCAATCAACAGGAGTTTTAAAAAAGTGTTTTTGAAGGTTCACAAGACCTTTAAACATATTTTTTAAGTGTAAAATTGTAAATATTTTTACCCATCAGTTTTAACATAATGTTTTGGGTGCTCATCGAGATGGTTCTTTTGAGTACCCACAGCATATGTTTTGGTTGAGAAATAGGAAAATATTTTTTTGTTACTCTCTAACTAAAGTCCTGGTGGTAAGCATTTTTCACCTTTCAGTGATTTTATTTGGGATTTTAGGAAGCTACCTTTTCTTTCACATTTGGGAAAATATTTTATTACAATTGGGAAAATAAGTGCTAAAATACTTGAAATTGGGAAAATAAAGACCATTTTTGGATTGGGAATGACTCCCATACAAGGCCTTAAAAATGACCAAATAAAATCACTGCCTTTTATATTTGGTGCCCATGCATATTGCAGGAGTTTAACCTTTACCATACTGAAGAATTTGATAAACATTTAGTTTTGATATCAGGGCCTTTTCTGCCCATCTCTAGGGGCCAAATTTCGGCCCCATTCCCAATCAAAAATAGTCACCTTTTTCCCCAATACCATGTCGGATTTTCCCAATTAAGAAAAGTAAAAAAAAAAAAATATTTTTTTTTACTTTTTTTAGAGACCACTACTACTTATGGGAAACACTTACCCATATCAGAATGTTACTTAAACACTTGTGCTTAAGTGGTATGCTTAGCATAATACAATCTAAAATAACTTGAATTTGAGGAAATATTTTGCTACCCTTGTAATGCTCTTAGCCTCTATGTCGTTAATTTCTCACAATTTTGATGTTAAGTTGATCATTTTTTCCCAATTTTGGCCAGGGGCCTTTTCCCAAAATTAGTGGAAAAGGCCCTGGATATAAAGCCAAACAAATATGTAATCAATTTAGTTTCTATACATGTATTTCTTAAAGGCTGAGGCCAGATTAGATTGATTTACAGGATATTTTTTCAGATCTAGGGGGGGGGGGCAAAAAAAAGAAAAAGCTCTGAATGTGACTGGAGAGCTTTTTTTTTAGCTCACCTGAGCCGAAGGCTCATGGGTGAGCTAATAGTATACCAGTCACTCCGTCGTCCGTCCGTCGTCCGTCCGTCTGTCCGTCCGTCCGTCAACATTTTCAAACATCTTCTTCTCTGAAACCACCGGGCCAATTAAACTCAAATTTCATATGGAGACTCCTTAGGACGCGGGAACGAAAGTTTGTTCAAATGGTCCTGGTCACATGACCAAGATGGCCGCCATGCCCATATATGGTAAAAACCCTTTAAAAATCTTCTTCTCCAGAACCAGAAGGCCGATGACCTTGGGACTTGGTATGTAGCATTGGGGTAGTGGGGCCTACCAAGTTTGTTCAAATGATGATCCTTGGTTGACCTTGACCTACTTAACGTCAAGGTCAAATTTGCTTCCTAATGCATTTAAATGGGATTTTTTTTGAAAAAGTTGATTTGTTGAATACTGTTGAAGCCAAAGTTATTATTCTCACTTGATATGTTTAACCTAATGAGACAATGGCTATAAATAAGTTTCAAAGGTCAAGGTTGACCTTTGACCTTTCAGCTAAGTCGCACATATTGAAGTCCCATCTATATATTAAATCATAGTTTTCTCACAAACCATTGGCCCAATTTAACTCAAATTTCATTTGAAGGCTTCTTATGCTAAGTTAGCCAAAATTTATACAAAATATATTGGTCACATGACCAAGATGGCCGCCATGCCCATATATGGTAAAAACCCTTTAAAAATCTTCTTCTCCACAACCAGAAGACCGGTGACCTTGGGACTTGGTATGTAGCATTGGGGATGTGGGGCCTACCAAGTTTGTTCAAATGATGATCCTAGGTTGACCTTGACCTACTATACATCAAGGTCAAATTTGCTTCCTAATGCATTTAAATGGGATTTTTTTTGCAAAGTTGATTTTTTGAATACTGTTGAAGCCAAAGTCATTATTCTCACTTGATATGTTAAACCTAATGAGACAATGGCTATAAATAAGTTTCAAAGGTCAAGGTTGACCTTTTACTTTTCAGCCAAGGTCGCTTATATTGGAGTCCCATCAACACATTAAAACATAGTTTCCTCAGAGGATACTAGGCCAATTGAACTCAAATTTCATATGAAGACTCCTCATGATAGGTTAGCCAAAATTTTTACCGATTGCACTGTTCACATGACCAAGATGGCCACCATGCCCATATATGGTAAAAAACAATTAAATATCTTCTTCTCTGGAACCAAAAGGCCAATGGCCTTGGGACTTGGTATGTAGCATTGCGGATGTAGGCCCTATCCAATTAGCACTAATGATGAATCTAGGTTGACCTTGACCTACTTTATAGCAATGTCAACTTGAATTCCTAATGCATTTATTTGGGAAAAATCTTGAAATGATCATTGTTCTATAACTGTTTAGGCCGAAATCATAATACTTGCAAGAAATGTTTAATCTAATGAGACATTGGTTTTATATAAGTACCAAATGTCAAGCTGACCTGTGACCTTTTATCCAAGGCCACTCATTTGGACTGCCACATACCTATCTAAACATCTTTTCCTCAGAAATCACTGGGCTGTTTGATGGAGTATTCATTGGATTGTTTAGGTCACTTGACCAAAATGGCTGCAACCCCAATATGTGGTAAAACAAAATTTGTTTCGTTATAAGCTGTAGTTGACCTTGACCTATTTTAACATTATTAAGGAGATCAGGTGAGCGCCTCAGGACCTTCAGGTCCTCTAGTTTTTTAATATATCTCCAGAAAAAAACGGTAAAATTAGTTAACTAAACCACTAGTCTGTGTTAAATCTTGAAATATTTCATAATTTTCCTAAAAATCTGCATAGAACAATCACTTTTAACAATATCAGTATATCACTCTCAAAAATACACAGACAGAACCTCTAAAATATATTCTTTTCTTCAAAGAAACAAGTGATATTTAGAGTCGGCAGATAAAATAAAAAAAATTAAAAAATTTTTTTTTCTACTTTCCGGAAAAAAAATCTGGCCTGAATTTATCCTCAATTCAGTGTTTGCAAACAGTGTTTGTGTGAGGCTCCTAGATGTATAAATTGAGAGTGTAAATATGTTACTTTTGTAATTTTTAAACCAAAATATATGTTGTGGGTACTCAAAAGAACAATCTCTTTGAGACGTTTTTGTAAGCTGTATGCCCTTGACCCGCTGAACCAGGATAAATCCTTTCTTTAACCCTGTAGATCAAGATACGCAGGTTTCTGACAGAGCCATCTGATCAGGAAGCACAGTGTTTTCCACATCTATTGAAAATACATGCTTACAACTGGAATGCAACAGGTTAACAGGATACATATTGGGGAGGAGTGTAGTACATTGAAATATTCAACATGACAAGAGTAATAAAGCTTAGTCCCAATTTTCAGGCCCACAGATAAGAGTGTGTAAAATTGTGATTTTCTTATTTCTCAACCAAAATATATGTTTTGTGTGCTCAAAAGAACCGTCCCATCGAGACAGTTCTTTTGAGCACCCAAAACATATGTTTTGGTTGAGAAATAAGAAAATAATCACAATTTTACGCTGAAAGTATTTGCTTAACTGGCTCTATGCCGAAAAAGAAGCTTTTTGTTTATCTGGACCAATGCTCTTTCTCAGCCTGGAGACAGAAATACTTAAACAATTTAGTCTGGATTTTGCATGTACCCAAACCCTGGGTCATGGCCTAGTGGAATGTGTGAGGGGGTAAGGGGGGATAGTACAGCAACATTCCAGATACACAACCTACAATGTTGAGAAAATATACAGTGGTATTTTTCTGCCAATAATGTTTCTAACAGCTGTAGCAAGAAACCTGACTCTGTGAATACACCTGATCTGCAGTAACAGACACTGGTTCATTAGCCTCAGGTGTAGGAAATGTTGACTGCATGCTTTTGATTTTTCATCAACTAAAATGAAATCAAATCAATTGAAACTAACATTGTGGGTACTCGTTGGAAGTGCCTAAATGACACGCTCCCAATGATTAAATTCACCGCATAGTTCAAAATAAATAAATAGTTACTGTTGTGCCAACCAAGAATGACAGCGACGTCATGTTTTGTTTACAATTGTAAAGTAAAACATTAACTTGTACACACCACTTGAGCTAATGCGAATCGATAGCACACTTGTGTATTAATCCTATCCTGCAGATAGGATTAATACACAAGTGTGCTATCAATTCTAAGTCCCTGATAAAGTAAACAAAACATGACCTCACTGTCACTCTTGGCTGGCAGGACAGTAGCTGCCCTTGATGATCTGGAAACAACCCATAGACTTCAAGTGCCTTCAATGATTAAATTCATATTGAGATGGGTCTTCTTCATTCTTGCATGTAACAAGGACAACCATAAAAGCTAGGGTGAGCTTGAATTTCGGCCAGATCCCCTCCAACTATGGAGTTAGCTGCCCTTAAGTTTGAGCATCTTAAAAATCAATGTAAATTTTTGTGACCACTTAAGTGTCTCCATTTTTGATGGGATCTTATTCATTCTTGCAGGTACATGTAACAAGCTAAGGACAACTATAAAAGCTTGGATGAGTATGAATTTCTGCCAGGTCGAATCTCGGACTGTGGAGTTAGCTGCCCTTGAGAGTCTGAAAAATTGCTGTGTTGTGGCCCTTCTAGCGTCTTCATTTTTTATTCTTGTAGGTAACCAGGACATGCATAATGATGAGTTTGAATTTCGGTCAGATCCCACCATGCACTGACAATGGAGTTACTTGAGCCATTTTTATTACTGTATTTGCAGGTAACCAGAACTGGCATATTAATATCTTGTGTGTTTGAATTTAGCCCTAATCCAGTGTTTCAAGTTCAGAGTTACATGTACCTACCTGCCTTTGAGCATTGCAAAAGCTCTCAGGTGAGCGATTGTTGTCAATTGGTCTACATGTACTTGTTTTAGTTGTTTATAATTAGTAATTGATGAGGAGAACCCATTATTTTACATTGCCTCTATACAATAAGTACCAATTAAGCTCTCGTGAGTAGCTCTTAACCCTTTTCCAGCCATTTACGATAATTGTTGTCTACTTGCTCATCTGATGACGTAGCAAACAATATGAGCCCAAATCAGACTGCTCCATTTTACACATTCTGATCATGATTCATAGCAGTTGCAGTTGCTTCAGACATCAGATCTAATATTAAGGATAATAGTTGGTTGCCAATAGACTTTGTTATCTGCTGATAACCTTTGCAAACAATTTGGATAAAGTCTGTCCTGATCTGGTTCCAATTGAAAAGTTAATTTTGAAAAAAGTCAGCAGACAACAACAAAGGCATGAACAATTAACCAGCATGCAAACAGTTAATTGCCTTTTTGTTGTATCTTGACTATAACCTTTCCAAATTAGGAGGGAAGAGTTCCAAAATAAACTGTGCCAGCTCAAGCAAAAGTGGTGCTCATTTATAATCTGTAATTGAGGCACACTCAGGCTTTTTATGTCCCATTCAAATTGTTTAATATTTTGATCCTCACTGGTGTCGCTGCGCTGTGTCCTTGAGCAAGACACATTTATCCTTGCTAAAAATAGTACTGGTTCAACCCAGGAAGATCTGTACCGACATATCTGAAAGGTTGTTGACTTGGACGTAAAGAATCGAATAAAAAAATCATCACTGACCGCCTTCATGTATACTTCTACCACAACCTCTGAGTTATGGCCCTCGATTCATTTAATTCATTTACCGGTACAGTCACGCCTCAAAGCGTTTTGTTGAAGTATATGTGGTAGGTACTGTTACAATATACATGTATGAGCTGGTTTAAATCTAGAAGGATAATCACTAGTGACATTTGCCCTTGTTAGGAAGCCTAAAGATGTCAATAATGAGGCAGAAAATCACAGGATCTGAGTGCTGCACTACCAGTAAATTGATCAAAAAATGAGAGTTTGACGAATGAGTACAATCATGTATTTGAAATACAAATACCGGTATCAAGTTTTAGCTGAACATGTACATGTGAAACATGATGTATTCCATTTGCTCATAGAGAGAGCGATCACATTTCATACAGGGTTAAAACTGTTTTCTACGAATTGCTTTAAGTAATTACTGGTCAGTACTGTAACCGATTTATTATAGATCTCCAGTGCAAAAGGTGAAAGGGATAACATTGTCAATGATCTATACAGTACAGTGAGCCACTTTAGTTACGCACCACTTTTTCTGGGCCCACATTTTTGGACAAAAATGCTGGAATTGAACATTCTCTATGATTATTTACTTATTGACATTTTATCTGTTTGATGACATCGAAAAAAAATATCGGAATCACTCATGCGAATCATTCTGCTACGTCAAAGACAATTTTGACAAAAATGAAAAAATGCACGTGCAACCTGAATGTCTATATTTTCTGTTTGCGTTTTGCGCTATGCATTATCCATGTTTATCGTTGTGACAGAAAAACACCAAAAACAATGATTTTATTCAAGTAAAACCCCATTTTTATCCCCACGCTTTTTTAAAAAAGCGATGGGGATATTGCAATCGCCTCCGTCCGTCCGTCCGTCCGTCTGTCCGTCCGTCTGTCCGTCCGTCCGTCCGTCCGTCACGCTATCTCCTCCTAAACCATTGGACGAAATCCAACCAAATTTGGTGTGTGGGTTGCTCACATGAATGGGGCGTGCAACGGCACATTTTTTTTTGGCCCCGCCCCCTGGGGCCCTGGGGAGGGGCCAAAAGGTCAAATATCATCAAATATCATTAAAACTCAATTACAAAGTCAATTTGAAAGATTTTTTAACCAAACTTTGTGTGTCTTCTCACACATGAAAGATATTAAACATATCAGACGGGATTTTCATTTGGGGGCCTGGGTCATGCCCTAGGGGTCGGACTTGGTGGTACCGTGGGGGGCTGGGGGGGTCAAAAAAATTTTTTTTCCGAAATTTATTCAGATATGGTGTGTGAGTTTCTTACATGAAAGGCATATGCACCGGCGGCATTTTTGGGGTCCCCACCCCCTGGGGCCTTGGGGAGGGGCCAAAAGGTCAAATATCATTGAATCTGAATTAAAAGGTTAATTTCAAAGATTTTTAAACCAAACTTTGTGTATCTTCTCACAAATGAAAGATATAAAACATATCAGATGGGATTTTCATTCGGCCGCCTGGGTCATGGCCCGGGGGTGGGGCTTAGGGGTACCATGGGGGGGGGGGGGGCTGGGGGGTCAAAATTTTTTTTTTTTAAAAATTCAACCAGATTTCGTGTGTGAGTTACTCACATGAATGGCACATGCACCCGCACAATTTTTTGGGTCACTGCCCCCTGGGGCCTTGGGGAGGGGTCAAAAATTTAATTTTCTGAACATGGTCATGTAGCATATCAAATTAACGGGGATGAGCAGTAGACCAGGATACACTGAAAAATTTTAACCTACGATCAAACTGGTGACCTTGGGATGGGGTCAAAGTGTCAATTACCATTAGATTTCTTCGAGAGCGTGGGGATTTGCGATGGCGCGCCATCGAATGTGTTCTAGTTTAGTCGTTGAATTTAGTAACACCGTTACTTTTTGAAGAAATGCTCGTTTTGACGTCATATTAACGTCAGTTACAATAATCAGACAAGTTTCCTTCGCAAATTGTTTTGTTATGAGTCCCTTGTTGACATAGAAGTATCAAAACACTAAAACATCTTTTCATTGACGCGTCTTATAGCCTTGGTAGTAGTGACGTCCTTGGTAACGTCAACACCATGACGCCAATAAATCCACTATTCTTTTTACGAAAATAAACGGCAGATGCATGGTTGTTAAAAAATGAAATTATAAAGAAGTGTTTTGATAACTAGTTTAATCAGAATCATACAAAATTTTAACTAACTTTAAAAAAAGTAATAAAACCAACTTTTTTCAAACTTTGGCCAGCTGGGAACCAAACTAGTAAAACGTTTAAAAAATGATAAAGTTAATAAACACATTCCAGTCTTAGATATTGCCAAAAATAAATCGGCTCTTATCAATGACATATTAGAAATTCGACCCTGAAAAAAGTGCAATGTGATCTGAGTTTCATTCGAAACAATGCAATGTGAAATGGTGTTTCGAGGGTAGCGCCCTTCAAGATCCATTTTCTCATTCGTTTCTGATCTGATCACATTGAAATTTCAATGGCTAATGCAAATATAGATGCGCTTTAAGCTGGTAGTCTTAGACTATAAATATCATATTTCTTTTCCGAGTAATTTTACAGTTTATAAGTGGTGCGTAACTAAAGTGGCTCACTGTATTTTATTTTTTGTGTAAGCCAAGTTAATCAAGGAAGAAAATAAATGACAACAATGTCACGCCCGTTTGCCAGCT